>PVIH01007345.1:0-101407 GCA_004025045.1 Sigmodon hispidus
ATTAACCCCAAAACCTATGAACACCTGATTTTTGACAAAGAGGCCCAAAACATTCAATGGAAAAAAGATAGTATATTTAACAAATGGTGTTGGCATAACTGGAAGGAAGTGTGTAGAAAAATGCAAATAGATCCGAGCCTGTCACCCTGCACAAAACTCAAATCCAAGTGGATCAAAGACCTCAACTTAACCCCAACCAATCAATATGTTTTTATTCTCAGTAAAACCCTTTAGTCCTTTTAGGTCATGAGTATCACTGTCTTTTACAGTGTACTTCTCCTTTGATTATGGTCATTAGGGACACTGAAATAGTGCTTCTGGTCTAGTCTCCCCCTCCAAATGCAGGACTCTTATGAGTTTATGTGTAGAACTCATGAAAATATTCAGAACTCCATTATTAATTCCTATGAGAACTTCCTATTTTTCTAATCATTGGAAGCTATTATTAGGGTTCTTGTTCTTTAAATTCTGTAAAACCTTAGTCTTGGAGATCCTTATTTATTTATCTGTTATCTTCTTTTTTTATATAGTCCAGGGCCACCTCACTAAGGATGTTTATGACCACAGGTAGCAGTGCCCTCTTGTATCAATTAATAATCAGCAACATCCAGACAAGCTCACAAGCCAATCTGATATAGACAATTCCACTGAGGCTCTCCCCTCAAGGCTGCAGCCAGTTGACAACTAAAGTTAACTAGAGCAATTGTTCTTCCCCAGAACTACCACAATAACCTTCTAAATGGCTTCTTGGTCTTCATTTTATCCAGCAGCAACTCACCATCAAACTCATCTTTCATGTAGTAAATGAAGATATTTATCTAAAATCTGTATATTGTCACCTCCTCATTTCCCTTTTTATTATTTATCAATGACTTTTTTCAATGCCTTCATGTAGCATAACTTAATTTACCTTAGTAATAGATAGAAAATTTTCCCTCTGTAAGGACCATAGAAGTTACAGAATTTCTTAATCTCCCCAAATTTAATTTTTATATAATTCTAGTAGAAAGAATTGAATGCAGGTAGTTGTAATTCTTTTCCTTGCACCTGTGCTTCTTATGACACTATAAACTCGGTCTGAACACATCCTTCTTTCTCCAGTCTTACTCTGTTCCTTTGTTCAGACAGCACAGGTGTTACTTAACACAAGAAGTAACCCCTATGCATCTTCTGGTTTGAATGGAAACTGCATCAGTTACATTAATGAAGAAATTAGAAGCTATTCTAGGTATTTCAAACAAGAAGGCATTTTATATCAGAAATATAATGGCACATGTGTGCTGAAGTTTTACTAGACAGGGAACTCCAGTTTTGCTGGGTGGGGGGCCCCACCAGGTCTTTATATTAGCATACCAAGTCATTGCCTGATTTTTTGTTTCTTCCATGATGGTGTCCAGGTGGGATAAATAGCAGGGACTTTACACTGCTTGATAGTCACTCAGATACACAAGCTGACATTGACCTTGTCCATTAAAACTTATAGTTTCTCAGGGGCTACAGCTCAGGAAAATTCTGAGGAATCTAAGATGGCAAATCTTGGAAGTAATGTTTTTCTCTGATGCTCATTTCATTGGCCAAGTCTTGTCACATGGTTTCATCCAGCTGTTTACGCTGGGTTTTTCTATGTGCCTAGATAAAGAGGGGATAGATGGTAGGTATAAGGCTTTACAACTGTAAAGGTGTGGAGACTGACACTCAGGGAGCTGTACATTCTCCACTTATGCACAATGAACTTGCCAGAAAGGAAGTTCCATTTGTGTTGCTGTTCAAAGCCTGCCACCCCTCTCTTTCTCTGTGTCCTCTCCCTGTTAGGACCTTTCTGAAGGAGACTCATGCTTAGCAGAAGTGATAGCAACCTTGCCTGAGTCAAGGAAGGTGAGAGGAAACATGTACTGCTCCCAAGCAGAGGATGTAGGGACCCTCATGTGGTTGCCTTGTAGCATTTTTCTGTTTGCTACCAGGGTCACAAGTTCCCAGAGAGAAGCTGCATACTCTTCCTAGAATAATGAGTGTATGGAGTATTAGGCAATCTCCAGGCAACATTTAACATAAGCAAGATACTACTTTTTACTGTGCCAGCCAGTCATGCTTCAGGGCTGTTGATTATGTTAGTGCAACCTAGTACTAAGTGATGAAGTTAAAAGCTAAAGAACCAACAAATCTTCTGAAATGCTGAGTTTCCTGGAATCTGGGGCACTATAAGAAATCTGAGTCACAGGCAAGGGCCTCTATGATCTTGACATGTTAATGATTTCTATGCAAGTCTTTATGTTTTTTATGGCTCTCTGACCAGATCCAAGATGTTTTGGAAAGGAATGAGGGGTTGGCAATAAGAAGAGCTTTGCTTCTGTTTCAAATAGTCAGAAGCCTATCAACCCCTCTGCCACAGAGAAGAGGGGAAGTGTTACTGCTGGAAGCAGACATAAGCAGTTGATGATAGCACTGGAACACCAGAAAAGGGAAGGAGTATTTCCCCCAAACCAAAGAAGAGGCTGACATCAAGATGTAGAGAAGAAATAGCATCCTTAAGAGCAATCCATTGAAATGACAGTAATTATTCATCAAGGGTAGACCCACTTCATCCCTTTCCTTCATCACAACACAAAACCATCTACTTCTCTCCTCTTTCTGCATCTTTATTAGACCTGTTTACTTGGCAATGCTCAGCTTCCCTGCCCGCTCTGTTCAAATCAATAGGAAAAAATAAAGATAATCTACATTAATTTAGTTGCAGTTGTTTTAGCATCCCCTGAAACCTTGAAGTTCAGCAGTACTGGGCCAGCTTGAAGAAAACCTTTCTGACAGGAAAGCAAGTTTTTTTGTTGTTTTTTTTTTTAAAAAAAAAAAATGTTCCCCAGTTTGCTAGGCTTAGAAGCCTAGGGCAAGTTTAATTAAACTCAATGGAGCATTTTAAAGTGAAGAAAAAATTAGGACAGCAAGAAAAACGTGTTGATTGTTTCCTAATTATGCTGTGGACTTTCTCTCTAATATAACCCCTCCTTTTTCTCCCTAAAATAAAACAACTGGCACATTAAGTTTGTACATAGAAGACTATATCTCAATCACATGTCCTACACCAGCCTGGGAACAGTGCTCCCCTCCCATGCTGGGCTTCATTTTTCAAAGCATTCCCAGGTTCTTTTTTTTTCCCATAGAGTTATTTAAGCAAATAAAGATGGAGCCTATTGAGCAATTTGTGTTTTTCAAGATACAATTATTATGTCCTATTTTTATTCATAGACAAGATGCATTATCACAGTGTAGTCTTATCTGTAGAATAGCATCACCATACTGCTGATAAAATTCTCCCCAAAAGTGAAGAAACAGACCAACCATTGTAACCCACTCATTTCACTGATGGTGGTCTTTTAAATGCCTGCCACTAAAAAGGTAGCTTGTTTAAAAGGCCGTAGGTGACTCACATAGAGACTTTTTAGAAGTAAACTCATGGATATTGAAGACTGTTAAGCCCCTGATTGGGAGCCTGTGGCTAGAGTGGGTACATGAACATTAAACCTACCTAAGACTTTAGAGCCATTCCACAGAAGACCACAGTTGAAGGGAAAGAGTTGCTACACATAAAAGATCTTAAGTAAAAGTTTCTCTGAATCATCTGTATCTCAATATATCTCTAAGGGTTTCACCAAATTCTACTAAAATCAGTCATAGTTTATTCCTGGATATGCTTATTGTGCACCAGATACTGTTCTAAGCACTTTGTCCCTATCACCTAATTTTATCATCTCAGCATTCCTATAAGGCACAGGCAAGTTTTGGAGTAAATTTGTTTCTACAGCTACATTTGGCACATAGAAGACTTCTAATTAAGCATGGACTAATAGAGGAAGCCATGGAAAGCCCATGAGACAGGCATGCCCAACTGTTTCTCTATCAAGAACAGCTATGTTTTTTTTTTTTTTTTTTTATCTACCTGAACTTCAATACTTTGAACAGCGTGGAGCTTTAGACAAGGGGATAAGAGGGAGCTCAATTCAACTCCATGTGTGCGTAAATACAGGACATTGAATTTTGGAAGACTCTGAAAGAATTTATGTTAAGAAAGCATGTGCACAAAAAAAGAGAAAAAACTGTTTCCTCCCCAACTTAAAGGATTCCAGGAAAGTCATGTTAGAACCACTCTGTATGGTAAAGCCTTACATGACTTTTCTCAACTGTGTCTTCACTCAGTGGCCACTGGCTAAAGTGGTGATGTGTGAACATCTTTGGATGGACAGCTTGGAAACCCTGCAGGTTGTGTGTCAGAATCTCTAAAAGTGTGAATGTGTACTGAATTTGAAGATTATCCTTAGATGATTCTGAAATGCTTATTGCTGACTGGAGATGTAGCTCCTCTCCCTACAACACCTTCCATATATGGAAGCAATGGAGAGTGGCTGACGTGGGCACTCCAGGCACTACCAAATGATGTTCTTCTGTGTAACTCATGCAAATTCTTCCCATGGGTATTAATTGTGCCCAAACAAAACAACACAATTAAAGAATTCGGCATGTCAAAGGCAGTATCTTGTGGTACCAGAGAAACAACAGAACTGTCACACTATGACTTAGGTATAAAATTCCCTCTGAAGATCATATTTTGTAGGCTTCATTCCCACATAGTATCAATTCTCATTATTGAAAAGTGAGTAGATTGTTACGGCCTAATCTCCTCAGTGTATTAATCTGTGGATGGTTTCATAACTTGATGTCATTTAATGGGGAGATTAGAAAGTGAGAGGTGAAACCTAGTTGGAGGAAGTAGATCACTAGAAGTGTGTTCTGGAAGGTTAGGTCTTGTCCCTGGCTCTTTCTCTTTTGTGTGTCTTTTGGCTGCCATGGAGTAAGCAATTTTCTTCTATAACCCCTAAAAGCAGTAGAGTCAACTGGTCACGGGCTAAACCTATGTGCCAAAATATACTGTTCTATTTTAATTTGAATTGCTCATATATTTTTATCACAGCAATTAATATCAAATAACAGAAACTGAAAAAAAGAACCCCAAATCTTTTACAACAGGCTCTATATGTGTGGCCAACTCATCAACCTTCCCAAGACTTTGACATCCTTGCCTGTCATATAGATAGCCTATTAAAATATGCCTACCATTAATTTTCAAATACAAGTTATTTTGGCACGAAAGTATATTAGTTAATTTGGCTTTCACCAGATTGATGGTTCCAAGAACAGTCTCTGACAAAGAAAGGGTAACTTCTTCAGCCTGGATTTGAGTTCTGGAAAGTTCTGTTTTCTTCTTCTATTTTTTCATCTTGTTCCTCAAATGATTCTCGTTTTCTTCCTGTTGGAGCTCCCCCTAGACCAAAGCACATTTTTAAAACTCCACTTTTCCTTGATTTTGCTAGAAATTTATTCTCTTCCTGTAACTCTGTATCCATCTTTCAAAATCTCATCCACATTCCACAGCATAGTTAAATGCTACTAACCTCAGATTAGATTTGACCTCTGAACAGAAGGAGCCCCACATTCTTACCATCTTTTCCTAACACCCTCTCATAGCAAATGTGACTTGTGATACCCAACAGACTTATCAACATTGGTACTACAGTATTTGAGGGTAAATAGCCCTTTGTTGTGTCAGATGTCCTCTGGGCTGTAGAGCACTGTAGAAGATTATTGAGAAAAAGGATATAGGCTTTAATACAAATAACAGATTCCAAAATGACTTCCCTGGAATCGTCAAGTGGGGATTGTTTTATCTCTGTGTTATTCTGAACAAGCAATCCTGACAGAATCTTCTAGAATTTTCCAAATTTCTATGTAGTGTATATATGTGCAAATAAAATTATATTAAATTAATTTTGAGTCCCTTCTCCCTACTTTCTTCTAAACTTTTCAAAGTGCTAGAGTTCAGGTAGACAAAGACAAATAGGGATATTCTTGGTGCTGAAGGAGTTAGGAACCCCTATCTCTCATGGGCTTCCCAGGATTTCTTCTACTGGGCCAGGCTAATCAGTGCCTTTGCTTCCTAGATACCAGTCACATCCACCAACCAGTATCCTATGGATGCAAAACTACACTCTGGTTAGAACCATGTATCTTTTAGTTTCTCTCTCTCTCTCTCTCTCTCTCTCTCTCTCTCTCTCTCTCTCTCTCTCTCTCTCTCTGTGTGTGTGTGTGTATGTGTGTCTCATAGGACAGTACCTACTGCTATAAAATATTTGCAGAAGGAATTAATAAATTATTGTTGAATAATTATTTGTATAATGAATGAATTTCTGTCAAATCATTACAATTCTGCTATCTGTTCTATTAAGTTCTGAGCTAAATGGAGAGGCAAACATTAGTGGCAGTCAGCCTGGCAGTGAATATGAAATGCTGATATTTACCTAAAGTTCCATTCAAACTTGCACCCCACCTGAACTTCATGCTGAGGAATAAGCAGCTTGAATGTGTTTTGTGTTTTCTCTTTATGTCTCCACTAACTTGTCTCTTTTAGTTTTTCATGGAGTGACGAAAGTTGGCCTTGTCACCAAGAGACAGGTCTATGTTATGGTGCTGGCCAGGGTTGAAAACATCATGAGAAAGTAGCTGTCATCAAAGAAGGGAGGAACAGAAAGCAGAAGACTGGCACTAGGAATCAAAGACTCAAAAGGAAAATTCACATTTAAGCCATGAATGTTGGGTCTCATGATGAGCCAGTCTGGAAGCATGGATGGAATATAGAGTACTATGCACTGAGTAGGACCTCCATGAAAAATAGAATTGTATTTTTTCCCAGGAAGATCTACAGTTATTATACTTGCTAAAGGAGATTCATTTATCTATATCAATTACCTTTAAAATATGATCAGATATTTAAAATTAAGGGTTGTTGTAGAATAACTAGACTTCCTGGCCTTAAAATAACTTATTAGACAACTGGAAAGGGTAATGCAGAGAGAGAGAGAGAGAGAGAGAGAGAGAGAGAGAGAGAGAGAGAGAGAGAGAGAGAAGCTGAGCAATGGGTGTGCCTTCTCATGGCTGAGACCTAAAGGGATATGTGACAATGGTGTGGATATTTTCAGGAAGGTTAAGTTCTCAGAGATAGAGATGAGTTCCAGGAACCCACCAGCAACCAGAGCCAGAAACAGAGCCAAGATAGAAAGCCAAATTGGACAGGTTGCATGTCTGTGTCTCTCATGAAATTTCAATTAGAAACAAAATGGCTGCTTGCAGGGTCAGCCTTCATTATAGATGATTCCTCTCCCCTCTATTAGCAAAGAAAATTGAGAGCTGACCTAGTATTCTTTGCAGCACAACTATTCAAATGCATCACATCTTTGACTTTTGGCTTCAAGCTCATTCACTATTCCCCTCTTCTATCAATTTTCTCAACCTCAAATTGTATGGGACATTCTTAGTCATCTTCAGTATTTACATGCCCAACATTTTTCATATATGAATAGGAGTATAATAACAATAATAGCTGTCACTGCCTTGAAAACAAAATATTCAGAGGATGTCTTATGTGAAAAGTGTGATCAACATTTACTTTTGTTATTAATCTCAGTAACAATCCTCAAACCAGTATGGTGTGGGAATGTACACACCACAGCAGGTATGTGGAGGTCAGAGGATAGTTAGTGGAAAGCATTTCTCTCTTTTCACCATGTGAATCCTGGAACTCAAACTCAGGTTATCAGCAAAGCTTCTCCTGTTGATCCATTTTCCTAACTCAAATAGTGCACTCATCCTGAGGATAAAGAAATAAAGTCGTAAAGATTTTAATCAATGCCTGATACAATACAGCTGATGACTAGGATGATACAGAATGTAAATATCAATCTAATTGGTTCTAGAAACTTCTCTCATAACCTCATACTATCTTTCTCCATCATTCCTGACTTGGCAGTTTTGATTAGCAACGATTCTTAGGATGAAGGTGTTCACACAAGGCAGATAGTGATGGTTCATTGAGGTAGTCTGAGAAGCCTCTATCTTGATTATACCCTACATCCAGTCTCTGCCTGGGAAATTCAAGATATCTAGTATTCATACACTAAGTCCTTGAGATTTTTTAATTCATGGAGAATCTGTAAGATGTTTTGTAAAGTTGGTTCTTCATTTGAATTTCTGATATTGTTAATTTTCCAAAGCAGAAAAATAAGCACTATAGATGATGTTTTGAGGCTGTCTGGCTTCAGAGTAGCAAAAGAGACCTTGAGAGAGTCAGAGTTCTGGGAGACAGTGAGGGGTAGCAGCCCTCATAAACCATGCTTGTCTTAAGTCTGACCTTTGTCCCAATCCTGGAATCAACATCCGTGGTGCCCTTCTTTGGTTCCTGCTTTGAATCTGGCCCAGGTCAATAGCCAGTAAAAGGAAATTGTGCTGAATTATCACAAATTTTATTTGTGCTGACTTATTGGAAATCAGGCAAGACAGATGAGTTGCAGCATCTGCACACTTGATTACCCTTTCCCTGATTTTTTTCCCCAGGCTTCATTTTGGATCTCTGTGCTACGATGCTTTAGCTCTAACTTTGGGCACTGAATCATGCTCTAGTGTCCCATCAAGCATCCCGGTAATGTGATAAATCCATCCGAAGTCTCGCAGTACCAATCCTGCACGTGACAAATGCAGAAACACGTCAGGCTCGGAAAGATACCCATCTTAGGCAGATACTCTCTCTGCTGATGGCAGGTGTTTCTTCTCTATCAGAAAATAATTCACTGAATAGATAATTGGTGAATCCCCGGTGGGAACAAAACTTGATTCTGTCTGAGCAGAGGTTACCAAGTGTGCCACTATAAAATAATTGATTTTGTGATGTGTTAAGTGGGGACATGATCAAGCCTACTGAACTTTTCACTTAGGGCCTCCGGCGGAAGGTGAACTAGGATCCCAAAGGTGAGGAACCCATGCATGAAACAGCCAGGGTTTCGTGCTCCAACAGCCAATTTAACTTTCATTTTCTTTATTAATCTAATATGTTCTACCTTTCACCAGGACGTGACATGCAGGGAGTTTCATTAAAACGGTTCAGTTGTTATTGGAGATAATCACTAAAGGATCGAGTCGCAAAAGTCTGGACAATTTTGAATTTTTTTTTTTTTTATGCTTGTTGTTTTAGGGGAGAGGATTCAGATGCGATAAAAAAAAGTCAGTCTAGCTACAGGGTGAATTTAATTGCATTTTTAGAAACTTCTTTTAATCCTATAATAACAAAAAAATTAAATCAGTGCTGACATTTTTTGTTGCCAGAAGAAGGTAGTAAAAGGGTAAAGAAATAATTGTTAGTTCTGAGAATATAATTAGCAACTTTAATGCTTTAATCTGAAAAATGCATATTTTGAGCCTGGGTGAATGATTAAAGAAAAGATATTGAAAGTCTTTGAAACTTCTAACTGTGTTTGTTTTTAATTGTGAGTTGTGATCACTATAATTAGCTGATTTAGTGCATTTATAATGTAAACAAATAGGAATTTCTTCAAGTTCAAGGGTATTTGGGGGCAAGTAAGATGGACATTGTGACCTCTGGCTTGCTACTAAAGCCATTCTCTTAAGACTGGTGGGATTTTTTTTTCTTCACTTAGGAGAGACAGAGAGGGGAAAAGGTTAGGAGTTCAGACTGAAACCCTGGGAGCCTGCAGGAATGATTGGGGCACATGGGAGCTTTTTCTCAAGGTGTGATGATCGAGTTGGGCTCTTGTGAATGTCCCTTACACAGGCCTCCTTGTAGGGAACCTACACACAAGTCCCAGACTGAAGCATGGGAGAAAGCACTGGTCATAGGTACAGGGAGCTCTTGGGTTCAGAGATTCTGCTTCCACAGACCTCATTATATGTACCAGAAAGAGGGAAAGGAGGGGGAAACCCAGAGGAATTGGAGGAATGAACTTTTGGGGGCTTCTTATTTCTCTCAGAGGTGCACATTAAAATTCTCTTTTTCATTCATTACTGTGAGCACAAGCTTCCTGAGAAAATAGCTGATGGGACCTCCCTTAATGAATAACGGGCTTTGCTATGCTCTGGAGGCTTAAAAATGGGTTTCATCCCACCAAGGATTCCTTGCTTGCCTCCTGCTTCTCTGTTCTTAACAATGAATGTTTGGCTTTATTTCTAGGCCTCACCTAGGCTGTGACCTGCTACATTCAGTTCTAATCGCTCATCTGATTAGCTCAGGCCACCCACAGGTAAGCAAGAGGGGCTCTTCTCAAGAGCCTTCCAGAAGTTCAGGGAATTTTTTTTTTTTTTAACCAACATTATTTGAAAGGTTCAGCTCTGTCAGTCAAATGCAATCAAACTTGCCTTCATAAAGTTCCTTACTCTACTTGTTTTTAAATAGACTGATTATTAATACAAAACTTTTCCCCTTTTCCTTCCTCTTCCTCCTCCTTTCCCCCTCTCTCCTCCCCTTCCTTTTTCTTTGAGCTGCTTCATTATTTCTTCAGAATTTTAGTTTCAACTTCCTTCTTCACAGCAAGCATATCATCAGATGCTGCCTTAGCAACCATGCTGCATTTCATCCATAGACTACATGTAATCCCACACTTAGGACCTACATCTCCCATTTGGGTTGTGTTCATGAGCTATGTATTTTATTTTGCCAGTTTTCTTCTTGGGCTCATTTTTAAATTTTCTAAGAACACATTCTGTGCTTTTTACTTGTGTATGATACCACTAGGGACAGCCAATATTAGACGTATTAAATGTTTAATTTAAGTTTGTGTGTCTGAGAGAGAGAAGGGGTGAGATAAGCATTCATGGATGCTGTACATGTGTGGGATTCATGTGGATGTGTGAGGGTGACTGTATATGAGTTCATGTGAAGGTTAGAGATTGATTTCTGGAGACTGGAGATTTCTTCAATGGCTGCACAACTTATTTAAAAGAAAAGTCTCCCAATTAAACCCAGATCTCCATAATAAAAGCTGTGGCTGGCCAGCTTATTGTGGAGAAAAGTCATCAGGTTAGTAACACAGACAGGTTGACAAGGGGATGGTCACTTAGTTTCACCCAAGGGTGAGAACCATAGATGGAGAAGGCATGTGAAAGTCTAGTGTAAAGGATGTTGGCATTTTGCTGGTGTTTTTTCTTAAAAATTCTTTTAACTTGTGGTATTTAATTTACTTTTATTGCTCCTCATATATTTTAAGTACAAACAAATAAAAAACCCCAGTGTATCACATTATGTAGGACAGGATTAATTAGCAAGGTGTAAATAGAGAAAGGCAGAAAGGTATGTAGGGTTTGGGAAAAAAAAAAGAGTGTATGTGGAGGGGCAAGTTAGTAAACCATTAAAAACATAATATTAAAGGAGATTCCAGAAGCAGCCCCAGGGCATGCACAGTTCATTTATTTAGTATTTATTTTCTGCGATGTCCCAAGTTAAGTTGGACACTTTTATCCATTTATCGTTTAATACTGTAAAGTCACTCCAAATTCTTATAAATAAGTAAAATCTATAGTCCAATAGGCTATCCCATGTATTGGGCTATTTAAAATTTCTGTGACACATCTGTAATCATGATATTCTGAACTTTAAGCTATTGATAGAGTAGTATTTTGTAATTAATTGTCTATAAATTTGCTGGTAGGCTTTTAAAAGCCAGATAAGAGCTCACTGGTTGGTTATCAATATAAAATGATTAGCTCTTAATCAACACACGAAGTAACATTATACAGATTGAGCAGGTTATATTTATATATTTAAAAACACACCCACTGACACACATGTATCAACAAAAGAAAAAGTGTCCATGAATTCAAAAGATCCAGGATTGAGGGGAACATGGGAGGAGGGTTGGGGGCGGTAAGGACTGGGATAAAGGATGGAAATATAATCTCAAAAATTATTTTTATAGAAGCCAGGTAGTTTTCTTTCTGAGAAGTGAGACGAATTTGGAGACCAAAGCACTAAGTTTTGTTTTAATTAATTAGTGATGTTTTAATTAACAGTTAAAGGGGGTAAAAGTCCACTTGGGGTGCCATGTTCTACTCTCTTTCTGATTTAAACACTGGGCACTTTGGATGTAGCCCATATGATGTGAGTAGTTAGTACTGTACTAATTTTTTAAAAAGGTGGTGCTTGCTCTACAGGAGCAGATCTGTTTCCTGTTATTTGCTTCTGTTGTTGAAGGAGAAAATAAGTCTTAGATATTACGGCTGTCATGATGACATCTGTTCTTTTGGGATCCATGGTTGCTTCATTCACCACCTGACCCAGGTCCTCACCATGACATCCTGTCCACTATTAAACTGTGAAAGGCTCGTACCCTCCAGGTGGGACTTCAAGGTTGACATACTAAGGTGTTTGTCTCTGTCCCCCTGACTGCTTCTCAATTGAAAAACACAGCCTCACTTGGTGCAGAATTGATGGCAACCCTGGTCTCCCAGGGGTCATGGGGAGCAGCTGAGAGCAAGCTTTCTTGAGGCATGGTCCTGTTCTGCATTCAATCACTTGTCACAGCACCACAGGGCCCAGCCCTTTCAGAGATGTCAACCTTTGTTCTTGGCTGGTGGCAGCTGTCTTCTTCCTTCAGACAGATGACTCCAGGTAATAAAACAAAGGGGGGGAGCAGACATACAAATCTCAACTTACAAAACAGACCTGGGAGGGGCCATTTGTACCCCTCCCATACACATGGAGAGTGTGTGGCTTCTAGAAACAAGGCTTCTTAGTTCAGATGGTTAATGAGGTAACAGAATGTTTACTTCATGTAGTGCTATCACAATGGCTTTTAGAAACAAGGCTCCTTAGTTCAGATGGCTAACAAAGTAACAGAATGTTTACTTCATGCAGTGATATCACAAGGTTGAAGAGGATCCTGTGGGTTGTTCCAATAAGCCCCTCCTAGCCACTTACGGGAGAGGAATGTGTATATAAATTGAAGACCTTCCCTGCTATGGAGAGCTTTCTTTCCCAGGATTCATCCTTACTTTTTCTGCTTGTCCATTCTTTGCTTGTTTTGTTTTTTGTTTTGTGAGGTCAAAGACTTTATTTTATTAGTACAGAATTTTGAATTATGTGACTTCTTTGACATTTTTTATTACTTAAGTTGTTTTTACATACCATCCAAAGTTCCCCTTCCCTCCCTTTTTCTATTTATCCTCCTCATATTGCTCCCCCCCATCTGCTCCTCAAAGAGGATAAGGCTTCACATGGGGAATCAACAAAGTATGGGATATTAAGTTGAGGCAGGACCAAGGCCCTCCCCACCCCAGTATCATGGTTGAGTAAAGTGTTCCTTTGTAGAGAATGGGCTCCAAGAATTTAGTTCTTGCACTAGGACTAAATTGTAGTTCCACTTCCAGAGGCTCCACAAACTGCTCAAGTCACAAAACTGTCATCTATATTCAGGGGGTCTAGTTCAATCCCATGCAGGTTCCCCAGCTATCATTCCAGAGTCAGCGAGCTGCCTGTAGCTCAGGTCAGCTGTCTCTGTGGGTTTCCCCATCATGATATTGACCCTTTTCATCAGATAATCCCTCTTCCCACTCTTCCATTGGATTGGAAACTTGGCCCAGTGTTTAGCTATTAAACTTCATCTGCTTCCATTGGTTGCTAGATGAAGGTTCTATGATAACAATTAGGGTGGCCGTCAATTTGATTACAGCAGAAGGCCAATTCAGGTACCCTCTCTTCTATTGCTTGGAGTCTTAGCTGGGGTCATCCTTGTGAATTCCTGGGAGTTTCCCTAGCACCAGGTTTCTCTTTAACCCTAAAATTGTTTCCTCTGTTAAATATTTATTTCATTGTTCTTCCTGTCTGTCACTCCCCCATGTCAATCATCCCGTTCCTTCATGTTCTCTTCCCACTTCCCCTGACCCCTTTTCCCCATGATTCCAGTTTACTCAAGAGATCTTATCTACTTTCCATTCTCAGGGAAATCCATGGGTGTCTCTCTTAGGGTCCTCCTTGTTACCTAGCTACTCAGGAGCTGTAGATTGCAGCCTGGTTATCTTTTGCTTTATGTTGTCTAATATCCACTTACAAGTGAGTACACACCATGTTTGTCTTTCTGGGTCTGGGTTGCCTTACTCAGGTTTTTTTTTTCCCTAGTTCCATCTTTTTGTCTGCAAATTTCAAGATGTCATTTTTTTTAACAGCTACATAATACTCCATTGTGTAAATGTACCACTCTTTTTTTTTTTTTAAATCTATTCTTTCGTTGAGGGGCATGTTTATTTTTTCTAGGTTCTGGCTTTTATAAATAATGCTGCTATGAACATAGTTGAGTCCTTATGCTAAGAATGTACATCAGTTGGGTACATGCCCAAGAGTGATATTGCTGTATCATGAGGTAGATTGATAATCCAGTTTTCTAAGAAACCACCAACCTGAGTTTCAAAATGATTGTGCAAGTTTACATTCCCACCAGCAATGGAAGAGTGTTCCCCTTACTCCACATCCCCTCCTACATAGACTGTCATCAGTGTTTTTGACATTAGCCATTCTGACAGATGTAAAATGGTATCTCCGGTTGTTTTGATTTTCACTTTCCTGATGGCTAAGGATGTTGAGCCATTCTTTAAGTGTCTTATGGCCGTTTGAAATTCTTCTGTTGAGAATTCTCTGTTTAAACCTGTGCTCCATTTTTTAAATGGATTATTTGGTATTTTGATCTCTAGTTTCTTGAGCTTTTTATATATTTTAGAGATCAATCTTCTATTGGAAATGAGATTGATAAAGATCTTTTTGCATTCTGTAGACTTTCGCTTGTAGAGAAGGAGAAAATAAATAAAATTCCTTCTTCACTGAAGTTGAACTTAACAAAAGCCAAGACCCACAGTTGTGTTTTCGGGCTAAATGTTTCCATGTAGTTTGGGTGAAAAACAAAAACAAAAACAAAAAACAAAACAAAACAAAAACAAATAGCTACAACTGGCCTCCTAGTTATTTGATAACCAGTAAAGGCAATTCACTTCTAGAGTATACTCTACCAATGGTTTAACCAACATGTACCCCAGACTTGGATAACTAGAAGGAGGAAGAAAACATTAAAAATCAAATTTTTAAATTTATTCTTTTTTGTAATAAACATGTCTAATATCTAATTAAGTAATGAATATCAGTAATTATATAACAACTGTAAAGAAAATAAAATTGGATAAAAGTTTAAAGAAATGATATAATTATGTAAATCATGATTAGCTTTTCTTATGAATCTAAAATGTTGATGTCTGCATTCATTATTCTTGGCCTTTCTTTGCATTAACTCACTTTCCAAACAGTTATATTCTGAGGCCTTTGCTGTATTTCAGACAAAATAGCTTCAAAAGGCAGTCTTCAGAAACATAGCTTTCTGAAGTAGCAGGGAAGAGTTTAAAGGGATATGGGTCATAGGTCAGAGGGGTTAGCATTCTAGAACACATTTTCAGCAATGTTTTCTGAGCGCAGTAATTTGGGAAGGCACTGCCCTCAGTTCTCTTTGTTTACTACTGAGATGGTCAACACTTCATGGCTGCTTTCATAGCTCAACCTTTCACGCAGCACGACTCTGTGAAAGGAGTAGGACATTCCTTCATACTGAAAGGCGTTAAAGATTATATTCATGGTCCATATTTTCCCCCCTAAGGAAACAATTACAGAGATGCTTCCACTCTTCTGTGATTGAGGTGCGTGGGAAGAGAGGGAAAGAAGCATATGTTCTGAGAATTTAATATATGTCTTAAAGTTTGTACTTAAAAGCTACCCACAGCGTTCTTGATTACCTCATAGTGAGGACAGGGTTGAGCTGTTTGCAGTGACAGCCTGTCAGGTTGAACATGTAGCAGAAAGCCCAGAAAGGAACACCGGCCCAAGGACAAACCCTGCAAAGCCGTGGGTTTGCAAATGCCCAGTAGGGAGGAGACAGAGACCAGAGGAACTGTAAACTAGTGCCAGGCCTCAATAAAACACGGTCACAGAATAAGATTGGATGGTTTGCTTTTTGCCTCCCACAGTCAGAGCCCTTTCTTCTTGCTTGCGCTGATTGGTACTTTCATGGACACACATGAAGAAAGCAGTCATTTTAAACGAAGAGGACTTTACATTCTCAGAGTAAACAGTGAGATGTATCAGGTTTACCTCACTGGAAGCCACAAGGGCCTGTTGTTACATGATAGGCCCCTGGCTTTCCTCAGACCCTACAGGGTGTGTGGAGTTTTGAAGCACATAGAGTTGATAGGAAAGTGGTAGCGTTGATAGATGCCAAAGCTAATAAAACCAAGAGTGAAGTCAGCTCAACTCCTGAAAGAAGTAGAAAGGTTTGAGTATGCACAGAACGCTACTACAGTCACAGAGTGACCAGTGAGTCCTTGAAGTGGCAGCAGTCTCAAGTGAGAAGGGCTCTCTATACAGAATACAAAACCAACTGTTAAGACTTCCACTTAAAAAAGGTAACAAAACAAAACTATCTCAGTAAAATTTGTAATCACTTATATGTTAGAATAATGATATTTAGGATACATTCAGGTAACTTGCTGTTGAAATTAATTTCCTCTGCAGCTTTTAATGTTTTGAGGCCACAGAAAATGTGGACTTGCATGTGTGTGTTACCCTTGTGGTGTGTGGTATGAATCTGGTTTCTCTAGGTGTCTGTTGGATTACAGAATGTTTGCCAGCAGAAGTCTGAATAGGGGAGAAGACAAGATTTTAAAACAGGTTTCCAAGGCATGCCTTATTATTGCAAAGACTGGGCAATGCCAGAGTCCTGTAGCATCTTTTAAACTTTTAAACTGTTTTCAACATTTAAATGTTTTAAATAAAAGTCCCATTCACCACTTTGGCTTGAAATAGAAACATTGTGTACCTGACAACATGAAAGGGCAAGGCACAGAGGAGCAGGGTGACGCTGGGAAACACAGACAATTTGCTCAATATATAAAGGCACTTTTCAGCAACTCCTACAATTAGAGAAATTCAGAACAATTAAAAGGTTTGGAAGTCCCCAAGGATTCCCTTTAAGAAAGTCTATTGTCTTAAAGAACGTCTCAAGAGATTCAAAAGCATGAGCTGTTTTAATGGGGTTCTGCCATGTGAGGACTGCATTCTGGGATATCCAACATGCTGAAACTTTTCCTCCCACCTCCTAGAAGAGGTTCTACATATGACAGCACCATCAGAGAGAGCAACAACGTCAGACACAAAGGACATCTTGGAAGACCTGTCTGAATCACTCCATCCTTATTGCTCTTTGCTTCCCAAGATGTTTTAAATCCTAGTATAATTATCTCCACCATGGAGGAGGCTCCGGGTACATTTATTCACCCTTCCCTGTGACTGGAAGATGTATTCCATATTCAGAAGTCAGTAATTAAAATCAGCTAATCTGCATTCTACTTTGAAAGCACAGGTTACACCTCCCCTGCTTTAGCCAGGGAGGTAGGAGCACTGATGTTCTTCATCCTTCATGCACAACTCTGATTGGCTGCTGAGCACTTAAGACAGGTGCAATAATCTAATCTGGAATATTGCTCTCCTCACCTTTTTTAATAAACATTTTGCCTCTGCACAGACCTTAATATAACAGCAGTAAAGGCAAAGGAGGAAATTGGAAACACGGCCAGGAGAGTGCCTTATGGTTCATAACAACCCTAAATTGTGACTGTTTATTAAAAGTAACACCCTTTTGTGAGGGTGTGGATCAAAATAGCCACTGATTTCTCTTCTTTGATATTTCCTTTTTTAAAAAAAAAATAGTGCTGAGTTTATGTTTCAGTTTTAGCATTTAATTAAGTTTCCGAAATTGCTTCTAACTTAAATGTTGACCTAAAACAGTTACTTGCTCTCTATAATTTAGCCCCATCAAATATTTTCATCATTTATTTCAATCCATGGGCGATGTTTGTGCATGAATTGCCCCTTGGAATATAGGGATGATAAAGAGTTAAGTCAGGTAAAGGAAGGCAAAGTAGGATGGCTAGAGAACTGCTTCTCCAAATACAATTAAGGCCCTTTCCCAGGCCTGGGGCTCTCTGGAGCTGCCAGGGGATGGAGGGCAGAGCACAATGTCTTCCTTGTCCTCAGGCCTCCCTTTTGTTTCAGCAGCACTTTGGCCCCCACACACGCAAAAGTTTGAATTTCCTGTTGGCTCTGAGGTGAGATTTATAACATTTATTAAGGTTGCTATTCATTGCGAGTTTACTGGGCAATAAGCCTAAGAGCTTTTAGGGGCTTAATTGCCTATGTTTATGGGGGGTTGCAAAGCTCTCCCACAGTGTCACTGTCAGCAAGGTTGGCCAAATGTGGACTTCTTGATGTGTCCAGGGAGCATGTCCTGGTCCAAAGGGAGGGTCAAGTGGAGGCCGAATGCATGAAAAGAAGACACTCACCTTCATGTGGTAGAGTGACTTTCTGTTCTGGTTATTTCGGCGGTCTTCTTCCCACAGGCTCTTTCAACTTCGTTCTGCCTATCTTTGACACCATATATGAATGTTCCAATTTCATTAGAAACAAAAGGGAGAAATAATTTGAAATAATGTGTGTGGAGGTGGAGTAGTAGAAACAGGGTGAGCATGTGTGGCAAAACAATGTGTACTGAGCAGGTATTTCACATGCACTGTCATGATCTTAACAGAAGTACAATAGAGCACAGAGATTACGACCCCTCACTTGATACATGAGGAAGTTGAGACAAATAAATTCAGTAACTTGCTGAAATCAAAACAGCTAGCCAATGGAGGCTGGACGTTTATTCATTTTCTTTTGTTTTAATTGTATATGTGTATCTGTGCCTGCCTATGTGTGTGGTGTGGCATGGTGGTGGTAATTGTGTGCTTGTTCATGCACTCCCCTATGCATGCTTCTAGGGAAGCTAGAGATTTTTAGTTTCTGGTATCTTCCTTTTTGTTAGCCACCTAATTTTTTTGAGACAAGATCTCTCTCCCTGGCCCTGGAGCTCATTGATTCATCTAGGCTTGCTGGCTGGCCAAGAAGTCACAGAGATACTCCTGTCTGCCAGTCTCCAACCTAGCATGGGAATTACAGGTCTATGACATCGTGGTAAACTTTTACATGGGGGCTGGGGGCCTGAATGCAGGGCCGCATGCTTGCACAGCTAACACTTTGCCCACTGACTTGTGTTAAATAAACTTGTAACTTTTTTCTTGTTGATTTGTTGTCTGTTACTGGGGTCAAAATTGAAAATAAAGGAGTTTAAAAGGAAAAAAGTTGTCTCTTCTTTACAGGGTGACATAGGAACCTGGAAAAGTGCCCTGACCTCTGAGAGCAGACTGCAGACAGAAGTCTTGAGATCTCTTCTGTTCTTTCATTCATTCTCTTATTAGTAGCTGTTTGGTAAGTGCCTATGTGGTACATGCAATGCATGATGAATGCTATGCCTTATCTCTCTGTTTCCTTCTGCTTTGTGGAGGTAGACCAGATGCTGGCCGGTGTTCTGTCTCTTCTAAGCTCTTTCAAGATTCCCATAGGTGGTCTACCTGCCATGGTGACCAATTTCCTGGATTTTCCTGAAGATAGATCCAGCACAAGGAAGACACAAATGAACAGGAAGAAAGCCAAAGAGCTGTGTATTTTTCCTATGAAATAAATAAATTAAATAACACTATACACCTATACACACATATAGATTGCATGTGTGTGTATGTATATATCACTCTGATATTCTTGTCTAAATTGTCTTTATGGATTTACTGCTGGACTTCTAACAGCAGGCAGCCTACTGGCATAGAGGACTGAGCATTTGAGCCATCATTGTTAGAAATGTATTGTTCAAGACACTTGCTAATTTATTGATGCAGCAGCAGAGGTGGAATCAGATTCAGTTGAAGAATAAATTGGAATATTTTCGTGCATTTCCTTTTTTTAAAAAAAAAAAGCCATTTTAAAACCTATGTATTAAAATGACAAAAATCTTAAATAGGGGTTCTCTTTTTCTAAACAAAAGATATGCAAATTACAATTCAAGATTTATATTATGATAAAAACTGAAATACAAAAGAGTCATTATCCTGCAAAATGTAAAAGTGCAGTTGCTTCATGAGTAGGTAATGATATAATGGGGTGTTGATGTAGTAAGAGGTGTCAGGAGACAGACAATGACCTCAGAATTTTAAGTCAGAAACAGAAGAACTGAACATTACAACCCACCTACCTAACTATCCATCTAGCTACATAATACAGCAATTCTGAGAATTTGAGATGCAGAACATCTATTTTTATCTCCTGATAGTGTAGCCATAAGGGATGGAGGGAGGATTAGGGAATTAGTTTTCATATAACCACCTCAACTCTGAAACAGAATAACAATTTGCCTTCAATTATAGTTTTATAGGCCTATTTCTCATTAAAAAATAAAAATCAGTCATGTGCAATTAGGGGGACTGAGATCGTTCCAAGTATAGGCATGAGGCCAGTGCCTTAAACCCAGGGTCAAGGACTTCAAGGTTATTTGTATAAGAAAGACTTGCTGTTAGTTTATAGGCTGTCCTTTCTTTTTTTAGCTTTCTCAGGGCTCTGGCTCGATATCCCAGGAAGCAATCTTCCTGCCTCAGCTTCCTGGGTGCTAGAATTACAGATATATGCTTCCATGCCTGGCCATAAGATGACAAAGGCAGTTTCTGCCTGGGCATTCTGCATCCTTGAAGCATGTAGGTTGTGTTGGAACAGAACACATTCTACTAAATGATGTCAGAGGAAAAGTATAGCAAACTGGTACTTAGGTTAGAGATTATTCTTCCAGCTTAATTTTAAATTTAAATCTGTGTATGTGTGTATGTGTGTGTCTGCTGTGTGTGTGTGTCTGCTGTGTGTGTGTGTGTCTGTCTGACTATATGCCTGTGCTGTGTGTGTGTGTGTGTGTGTGTGTGTGTATATATGTCTTTGCTATGTGTGTGTGTGTATCTGTCTCTGCTGTGTGTATGTATCTGTCTCTGCTTTGTGTGTGTGTGTGTGTGTGTGTGTGTGTTATGAGCACGTGCACACACGTGTGTTTCCAATGGAGACATGGTTTAAGTAATCAAGTGATGGACCACATGTGAAGCAGATGTACAGATTGTTCCTACTCCTAAACAGAGCAGAAGGCCTGCTTTAGCTTTATTTGGCAGGAATTTATATACTTGCTTCACATTTGATCTGAATTTAAACAAAGGATGCTGGTTTTAGCCACCACTGATTTCAGGACCACAGTTCTGTCTTATTTCTGCAAGGATCTGAAGTTGTGACACTTGGACAGTCAGACGGCTGCAGTGTGGAAGGATCTCCAATGTTTATTTATTGTTTTAGTGAGCCAGCCCTTGTTTTCTAGGTTTTTGGGTGTGTAATTGATTGCACCACAAGCTTCAGGCAGAAGGATCATACTTTCATACAGATGTCAGAATCTTGGCAAAGCCTTCCCGAATTGCAGGACAAACCCCATATACAAGCTGGGGACTGCACAACTGAGGCCTGAGAAAATATTCCCCTACAGCTCCTGGTCGCTTTCCAGTTGGGAAAGTTGCTGAGGGTCTTCTGTCAGAGGAAGCACATGGTTTATGATTTTTGAGCCTGTGCAACACTCCTTTCTATTTCAACTCGACTTAATGTCATTAGTCTTCTTCAGAGAAACCGGAGCGTTCATTTTCTAATCTATCTAGATGATACGCTGACAGCATTTCCCCTGATCCAGACTTTACCATTGACGTCTCTGCCTCTGTTAATCATTTTCAGAAATGAGATTTATGGTTAAAAAAAAGAAAAAGGATTAAATCAATTCTGACTACCTCCAAATTTCTAGGATTTCGAGGCTTCTTGATGAACACAGAAACCATAGCCCCTTGGAGAAGCTTTGCTGAGGACATCTTTCTTGCCTTTGTCTGCTCCCCTTTTCGCAGATGCTCTGTTCTCTGTGGATCACAGCAAGTCAACTGCTCCATGGTTTGTCTGGAAACTATACCACAGGAGCTGCCCTTCGAATAGCTCGAGCTGGTTTTGATTGGAAATAGATGAGTGAGATATCAATCTTTCTCTACTTCATTTCCCATCCTTCCTTCCTTACCTTCAACCTCATCCTAAGATGACCACCTTTAGGAAAGGTGTCAACCTATTTCAATTAAGTGTTTGTCTTTTGAGCTTCTCATCATAGGGTAAATTATGGCATTTTTATCACCCAGAGCCAACGAGAAAAATTGCACTGGTCCAAATTAAATCACAGCTTATTTTCTTTCTAATTTCTCTAATCTTCAATTGGCTTCAAATAATTTTGCTAGCATGTACAGAGCCTGGAGCACTAAAAGAGCTTTTGTAGAAATAACCAGCTTGCTTTGTCTCCCACTCATTTTTGTCCCATATTTCCCATCACCGTGTGCTCCACTGAGCAGGAGCACATTTTTTTACCTTTGTCCTAAGTGACCCCAGATCTCCTCTCTCACTCACTGGGGAATAGGGACAAGGACATGGGTTGCATTCCCTTGCTTTTCTTTCTCCCATGAGGGGCTTTGTCTCTGCCAAAGGACAATGACTACACTATCTTACCCCTCATCCTATTTCTAGGTGACCAGACTCTGGTGCCTTTAAAGTCAGCTGAATCTGCAAAAATTTGATCTAAACTTCTTCCAATTCACACTTCTGTGTACAGTCTTGAGCATATGTACGTCATAATCTATGGTTCAGGTCCCAAGAAGACACTTGTCTCCTTGATCTAGGGAGTTATTTTGACTTTATAAGCTACATGATTCTGGGTCTTGAGATACAACTTGCAGATCCACTGGCTTCATAACCAGTGTATGCTTCCAGTCTTTCTCCTATATTATCTGACCTGATCACCATAGTGTTTGCTACAGCTGCTGGGTTTGGAACATACTGAAGTAGGGTCAGCAATATGGCAAATATTTTTGTTTCATTTCTGAATGTCTTTGCTGTTATCAGAGTGAGCTGGCCTAGGTTGTATGTTCCCAAATCTCTGTGGTTATCTCTTTGCTTTGATAATGAGGGCTGTTTGCATATGTAAGAATTGCATCTTGTACACACATAATGTTCAGCAGTCAGAATCCACGGCTCTAGTCATCAGAAAAGCATCTTTGTGGCAGACAAAGAGGTGATAGAAAATCTTCAACTTTCTTAAACTGAGATAGTATGGTTTGTACTAGTGTCCAGAAGTTATATTCATATTAGAAAAGCAATGCTTCAAAATTTAAGAATAGTTCATAAGAAAATAAAAAACATTAACTGGGGCACTTTATGTTTTTGTTAATTAATGAAAAGGAGTTTGCTAACTAGGAGTACACTAACAAATATTTCTAACTTCTAGTTTAAGGGATTCTGTGAGGCAGTCTGGGTACAGAAGGTTATGACTAACACCTGTATTCAAAAGTTACTTATTGTATGTGCAAGATACTGACTAATCCATCAAAGATGAAAATAGGGTGTAAAATGATATAAAAAAAAGTCTTCCTTGCTTTGGATGAATCATATAACAAGAGTATAGCTCATAAATGATGGTGTTCTAAAGGGAGCTCACTGATTTACAACCAAGACTTCTGAAACAGAACTTGACCTAGGATCACTAGTGGCTTCCAATATGGGAGATCTGTATAGTCACAGAGAGCCTTATGCCTATTACCCACTTTGATGTTGCCATCTTGAAGTTCTAAATAACATGATAATTAATTTTTTTTTGAAGTGAGTTCTAAAGGGAAAAAATTAAACTTGTGGATGCACAGAGGATACTTGTGTAGGACAGCAATAGCCCATGTCTATTTTTGCTGGCTTAACACTTTGCATGCAGCATGCATTGTGCCCAATGAGCATGATTCTATAGAAAACCAGATGCGTGGGAGTAAAGGGAAGTTGTAAGAAAGTGCAAGGCCGAGGTGCTGCATGTAGGACTGAGTTATTGGGGAGGATTCATGTGGTGGATGGGGCACTAGCTTCACTGTGATGCCCCACTTTCTACTCTACTGGGCTGGAGAGATGGTTCCATGGTTAAGGGTACACCCTGCTCTGGCAAAGGAGCCAAGTTCAGTTCCTGTCACCCATTTCAGGCTCACAACTATCTGTAACTGAAGGTTCAGAGGATTTGAAACCTTCTTCTAGCCTCCTCAGGCACCCATGCACATGTATACAAACATACACACAAACACACATATAAAAATAAGAAATAATAGTTAGTCTAAAAATCCAAATCCTCTGCAGATTACAGAAAAACAGACATGAAATCCCAAGAAGTATAAATAATCAAGAAACTCATATATATTCACACTTCATATATACAACCATTTATTCTGGTAATGTTTGCTAAACAGAGAAGAAATGATACAGCAGCCCATAGTTCCTTTTCTTTTCTTTTCTTTTTTCTTTTTTTTTTTTTGTGTCCCTATTAATGGTAAATCTCAAAGCAGAGTGTTAATTTAAAGTGCTGAAAAATAATACAGTTGGGTTTTTACCAACAGTTTTGGTAGTGATATATACATGCAAAAGTTTCAGAAATTCCATATATAATACACATGCTCTAATAGTAACATTTAGAACTAGCATTATAGAATATAAAGGTGAGTAGGAGAATTCATGCTAATGATTAAAATGGCTAGTTTCCCTTTATTTATTAACAAGGGCATTAAATAGAAAGTTAAAACAACATGGACATATACTAGAGATGTCAAAGAGGATGGGAATGAGTATATTTAATAATAAATTTCCCATTTTTTAGAAAATAAACATCCATTTTCTTTTCTCAATGAACTTCACAAATTACACAGCACCTAAGTGTATTGAAGAACCCACAGAAACTAAGAGTCTCTATTGGAAGTAATATCTATGTGACTTGAAATCAATTTCCTGATTTGGCTCAAAGGCATCAGAATGAAAATGTGAATGCTCAAACATATTTGTTCAATGCTATGATATATTAATGTCCCCCTACTGAGAGTAGGCTTAGAAAAGTAAACTTGCCACAAATGCTTGATAAATTCTCAATTTTCCTTGTTACACTATGCCTTTTAATTTTTTTCTGTGTATTCTACTCTTAAATATTCACCTGCAATTGACTTTGGTATAAAATGCAAAAGTTAATCTTTTCTCAAACTGTTCTATGTTGCTTCACATATCTGTTTGCTACATTACACCAAGACTCCTGTGCTCTGATTTTGAGCTCCATAAAAACATTTGGATTGAAGCCATCTATTTCTATCTCTTAGCTGTCTGTTGGACCTGAATAACACTGTCAACTTCATGTTTTCCTGGGGTCATCTCAAGAATTTTATAGTAACTGTCTCTTCTACATCCTTAATCACATAGACCAATATTTCCATGTTCTCTCTCTCTCTCTCTCTCTCTCTCTCTCTCTCTCTCTGTGTGTGTGTGTGTGTGTGTGTGTGTGTGTGTGTGTGTGTGTATGTGCCTATGCATATATGTATGCATCTAGAGGCCAAAGGTCAACATCGTGTGTTGTATAATTTTGGGTGCTGCCAAGTCATTTTTTGAGACAAGGAACTCTTCAATTAGGCTAGATTCTGGCCAATAGTCCACAAGAAATCTATCTGTGTCGACCTTCAGTCTCACCATTGGTGGGATTATATGCCTAGGCACTATACCTGGGTTTTTTTTTTGTTTTTTTGTTTATTAATGTGAGTTCTAGAACTCAAACTCAGCTCTTCATGCTTACACGCTTGGAATGACACTTCACAGATTGAGCTTTCTCCATAGACCCCTTTCTATGTAATCTTATATAATATCTAATCACATGTACTCTTGTAAATACATGATTGTTCCTATTTTATCACTCCTCTGTTAAGAAACATGCAGATGTTTCAGGCACGATACACACAGACAACATAATTATTCCTGTTATTTAAGTTATATATATTATTATGTATGCTGTATATATGATACTAAATTATATTATTTCTCAGGGTTTAGTCTATGCCTGGCACTTTTATAAACCATATGTATAAATGTGTGTGTGTGTGTGTGTGTGTGTGTGTGTGTGTGTGTGTGTGTGTGTAGTCTCTCAACAAATCACTGGGGGAGTTCCAAGCATGACCTATTTACAGATGACAAAACACTGACCTGAAAAGTTCAAATAAGGTGTCAAAGACCTGCTATGTACTGAAGTTGAATTCCAACCCAATAATTCTGCTTTTACCTTTGTAAGAAAAGATATTGGGCATTGCATAGCATCACGCTTTAGTATGATATAATGCCGACAAATGAACATGCATTTAAAAAAGCTCTCCTTCCATATGGCCAAGAGAAAAAAAGGAAGCAGCAGCCTATGAGACACTCATCCAAAACTGCCTGTCAGCACAATCTACCCATTCCTTGCTTTTATGGTGTTGTCTTGTTTTGTTTGGTCACTGGTTTTGCTTTTGCTTTTGGAAAACAGGTTTCTCTGGGAAATCTGACTTTGCTTTGGTTTTCCACCTAAGACTGAAACATGAAAGCATGCATACCTTGCTCAGTCTCACAGATGCTGGTGCTATCAGTGTAGCCACCAGCCCATGGAACTGAATTGTGATCCACTGGGAAATTCCTAGCAGACCACCCGGGAAGCTACAGTAGTGTCAAGTCCTGGCCAGCTGTTTACTGAATTTGGGAGCCTGCACAAGCAGACAGTACCTGCTTTCTGCTCTCAACTGAGCCTGTATCCTTTTTCAAAACACCCAGCATACATTCTAGACGTACTTAGGGGCTCAAGGCCTTAACTATTTTCCATATATAAAGTCTTTTTCTTTCCAGAACTAGGGCAAGAGACAGTTTCTGTCTGACAGGAGCCTGGTGCTGTCAGCTGCTTCTGGTCCAGCAAAGCCAGCTGTAATTCTGGAAACACGGTCAGCCAGACTCCAAATGTGCTGATCCTCAGATAGCCCACATTCAAAAAGCGCTGCTCTCCCTTACAAAGACTTTCCATTGAATCATATCCTATGCACTATCTCTGGCTTCTCAGAGAGAAGCACAGAGCTTGTAAGAAAAACATGTCCTTAAGACCCTTGCTGATATCTTTTGTGGACACACAAGTTCATGCCTTGCCACCTCCTCAAGAGGGCATTTGGCAATAGTAGCAATCGAAAGCCTTTCCTGCCAGATGAATAGCAGTATCCAGAAGAAGTGGCACGCAGGGTGAGGGTGGCTGTGGAAGCAAGGGTGTCACTCACTCTAGGGAACAGACTTCACTAAGGACGTTATCTTACTTCTATACATTCATAACACAGATTAATGCAGATCCCTTTCTCCTGGGATTTTTTGTTTAAGTTTGTAGAGAGCTCATGCTTTAAGGACTGTCTAAAATGGATCACTTTATAAAGTAATGGGAGTTATCACACCTTAGTCTAAAACACCTCGCAGTAAGTTTAGTCTTTTAAAGACTAACTTGCTTTATAGATCAGGCTTCATCCCTTTTGCTTTTTGTTTTTCAATTAGGTCACCCATGCCCTCTGATTATGCTGCACACAAGATCAGGGAATAGGGAAGAAGTCACACCTAGAGACAAATGTCACCACAGCCAAGGCTAGCCTCTCGGTTTTTAGGCAAGATTACAGCATTTGAAACGACCTTGGGTGGGAAAACATGCCTAGTATATTGGTGCTGTTTGCCAAGCATTTCACCCATATCAAACCCAGCAGGGGGCAAGAGGATCTGATAACAATGAAGGAATTATTTTCTCCTACCAGGCATAATGCTGCCTTAATTCGCAAATAAAAATATATAAACATGAATTTCAGACAAACAGTATCTTCAGTGTAAGTTTGAAGTATTATTCCACATAATATTTCAGAAATCCATATTTAACCAGGTATCATACATTTTATCTGGAACTTTGCACATAATCCTGAAGATAAATTATTATTCTTAATTTATCATTGAAAAAAAAAAAGACTTGATAACATTAAGAAAGGTGTGGTTAGATGGTAACTTGTGGCCAAGGAGAAATATCAAGCAGACTGGTTCCCTTTGGTTGTGTTCCTCTGTGTGTGTGTGTGTGTGTGTGTGTGTGTGTGTGTGTGTGTGTGTGTGTGTGTGTTCCTGTGGGCATGGCTACTCCTGTACTTTAGTGGATGCAAATGTGGACAGAGATTGACACCAGAAAACTTTCTCAACTGTTCTCTACCAGATTTTTGAGACACTGAACATGGAGTTCACCCGTTTGGGTAGACTGGCTGCCCAGGATGCCCCAAGAATCTGCCTATCTGCACCTTCCGGTGCTGGAATTGCAGCCATGTGCAGCCATGCCTGACTTATACATGAATGTTGGGAATCCAAGCTCAGCCTGCTGTGCTTGACGACAGGATGATCACCTCGCTGACTGAGCCATCCCCAGCCCTGGTTCTATCCAGAGCCCTAGGCCATATAGTCATGTCATCTTAGTTTGTATTTACAGATAGGTTTTTGTTTAAACTTTTACATAGTTAAATAAGCTGCCTCAGTACAAAAAGTTAATTTCAGTTTTAATACTAAATAGATATGAAACAGGCACCACATTTGAAGCCCTTTTATTAGGAGCAAAAAAAAAAAAAGTACATTTCCAAGCTAACTTGAGGAAAGAGTTGAGGGCGGGGGGTAGAGGTGATTTTGATGAGAGACAAATAGATAAACCATCAGCAATGTATCTAAGAAAGATTGATTGCTACAGATCACATTTACCTCTCTGGTGTCCCCAGCACCTTCATTTAGGTCCATGGCTCCAGGTCACCCCATGACTTTTAGGAGTCATCACATAGCTAGCCTCACTAATGACCCTGATGACCTTGGCCAGTGTGCCCAGTAATGAAGCTGCTCTCCCTCCCTGAGCTGCTCATGGCTGCCAGCTTATGCCATAAAAATCATTTAGAAAAAAAAATTAAAGTCAGAATCTAAGGTCACAAGTTTTAGACTATTAAAATATAAACAAAAACATAGTATAATGTAACAGCTCTACTCTGCACCAAGCAGTACAGCAGAGGCTTTATGAACTCTGGACACCACAAGGAAATGGTACAGCTAGAACTATCATCTCCACCTTACAGAAAGGAGCAAGGCCCAGAGGTACAGGAAATAAGTTAAAGCATCCCAGGAAGGGTTATCCTTTCTAAAACTGCTCTCCACAGAACCATGTTCCTTCCCCCAAACAAAGGAAAGGGCCTCTTCTTCCTCCTAAATAGGCAGAGAATCTCCCCACTCCCCAGCTAGTAAAACCAGAGTCTATTTCGGACCTTAATGCAGACAGGCAGGGCAGAATCTGATATATTTGCTTATCTCTTAATCAAAGCCAGGTGTCCACACGCCCACTTTTGAAGCTAATGTCAAAAATAGAAATAGACACTGAAAGAATGTATATCTAATAGTTGAAGCAAGCTGCTGTCTGATTTTCTTTTCTGTAACATACAAAATGGAAAGGACTGGGGAGGAGACACAGATGTGAGTGCACACATGCGCAGGGTGTATATTTGCTTGTAGGGCCCTTTCAAGAGGTGAAGTTCTGTTTTTCATGAGAGGATGCTTTGAAGAATGCTTCTCTATAGCACCGTATATGTCAATTCATAGTCCACTCCTTCCTCTGCTTTACTGCTTTTACAGCACAATGCCGACTTTCCTTTGAGATCTTCCAACTTTAACATTCTGCTTCTGAAAATTATCCATTAAAATTTTATCAATTTTGTATTTTGGTGAGACAGTATGAGGAAATGCCATTGTGAAATTAGATTTTTCCTTTGACATCAGGCGCCCAGTCAGCAATCCAATCCCATGTATTTCTATTGAGACATTAGGGTTTGATATAATTTTGGGCAGAAAACATTTTAAAAATGAAACAATTGAATTTTCTAGATGGTCTTGGGGACCACTTAGCTTAAGAGAATACACTTCCAAATCAAAAGCCTTTCAATCATTTTAAATATTATTTGGATGATATTTGCTGTGTGTAGTAGCAGTTTGAATTTGTATTGAATGTTTGACCGGCTCATGCACACATAGATGATGTATGAAATTATTATTTCATATTTTTCTGGTGTTTGCATTGCAAGTGACATCTGGCTGACAGGAACTTGGAGAAATGGAATCCAAAGTGAATGCTGCAGTTACCACAAGCCTCATATTTATCAAAAGGTTTAAGGTTGGTCTGTCTTTGTTTAACATAAGAAACTTGGAACCCTGACAAGGAAGCTCAGAACATCCGTGTTGCCTGCATTTTCTTAGGCAATTTGTTTAGCAAAAGAGTAGGCAGAAATGAAACACTAATTGTATCATTTGTTCTTCTCATAAAACTAAATATTTTGCAACCTAAGAAAGAACACTTAATTAGCTCTGATGTGATTTCCATACATTTTCCCTTGTATTCAGAAAATTTACAGATTTTGTGTTAGACCAACATACATATTGAGAACTGTTCATCATTATTCAGAAAAGGCAATGTGGGAGGAAAAACAGCTCACCACATTTTAAATTTTATTTTCTAATTTGTACATGTGCAAAACTGAAGTAAGACATGAAAACATGTCATACAGTATTTGCAAGCTCTGACTCAGCTGCCACACACACATACACACACACACACACACACACACACACACTATATATATATTCATTTTCTTTCTTTCCTTTTCTTGGAGATCATGGTATGATTCTTAATTCTGTAATAAGAATGTTATTCATTTAGCAAAAATTTATAAACTCACAACAGACTGTGAACTAGTCAGGTGCTAGGGAGATCCTAGGAGTGAGACAAAGCATGTATTAAGTTTGTACCCTAGTAGGGAACAAGACAAATATGAAAGAACCACAATATAGGACTATAGATATTATGACAAATTTAGTGATCAGTTGACAAAGCTGAATAGTAACTGCCCTCTGTCTCCTACAACGGATAAGGAAACATGGAAATAATTATAAAATCTTCAATCTACCCAGGTGACCCTTGGTCATTTTCTGAAATTTGAATTTTCAGTAAAATAGAAATATGGGAATCCAGCTCTCATATCTTGACAACAAATACTGTGAATATTATCTCCAGTAGTTTTGAATGACATTTTTAGTTTTGAAGGCATTGTGTTGATAATTCTGCAAATTTACAAATATATTTAAGATACCACATGATCCTATTCAAATAAAAGAAATTTGGTGCCACTACTGGATGCATTTCCATGGTTTTTAAACTACTCCTAAGCATAGTTACTAAAGACTGTGTAAACAATCTGATTGATTTCTATACCATAAATTAGTTCTTATTCTATTGGGATATTTGCTTTCTCCTCCATTATCTCTTGGTCAACACAGTATTACTGTCTTCTAAGAAAACAACATTCATAAGAGGAAAGATGGCCCTCCAGGAGTGAGATTTCTTGGCATCAGAAAAAGATATAAAGAAGGCAAGTGGCATTTATTTGGAGTCTGACACCTTGCAAAATTTGTTTCAAGAGCTTTTTTGTTTATTGCCACAAAATCCTGACTCCAGTGTAATACAAAGAAGTAGGCTGCAGATTAACCACAGCCAAGTTCTCATTTAACTCTCAGTTTTCTCCAGATGGGTGAGTCTCAGAAATCAGTTCACCCTGCTGATTCAACATCTGCACTTTTCAATCATAGTGATGCTATCACTCACTCATTTCTTAATACTAAAGTGCCATTGTATGAAAGTGGATTTGTGGACACAGAGGATACACAAGAAGTATGATAAGTGTCACGTCTTTGAGATACTGATAGCCCAAAAGCAGAGGCAGATATAGAGGTGGTGTCTGAGAGGTCCTGGGGGACACCTTCTTCCAGGTAGAGCTAGATTTGTGATGAATATTAGATAATAAAAAGAGGATTCCAGCTTGTGATTGTCTCCTATTAGCCAAGCAGCCCCCATGTCCTCTTACCTGCCATATAGATGCCACCAGCTAGCTTCAGTCCTAATGCTCAGAAAAATAAAGTATCTCACATGTACTATGTGCTTGTGATAAACAACAAGTGACTGTATTCTTCCAGGGTGCTCTCTTCTAAGAGATCTACCAGCCTTTGTGAACAGGTAGCTCTTTATCCTTAGTGATGACCTGTGACACTGGATTCTACAACCTCATTAATATGAATAAAGATATTGCTAAAATGATTAATTACTAAAATAATTAAAATTACTAAATGACAATATTGTTAAGAAATGTACAGAGCTACTGTGTAAACAAATTTGGGTCTCACATATTAAGTCTCTCTATGATAAAACTCTACAAACCTAAAATCAAACCCAGAATACTCAGAACTAATGATAGCCTCAAATGTTCATCATTTATTAACTAAAATGATTCAGGTACCAAAGATCATTTGAGCCAATTTTATTTTCTTTTTTAAGTAAAATTTTACATAAATATATGTGCAAAGTTTTACCAAATGTAGACTAGTAACTACATTTGATAATGTAACTTTCAGACTTCACTTTCAAGACAGAACAACCTATACCTCTTGCTCTCTGTTGTAAACATACAATGCAATCGTTGGCTATTGCTATGGAACTGCTGCATTAACAACATACTCAAATTTTAGTCCCTTAAAACTATCATTTATTAAAATCTGACTTAACTGGTACTTTGACTAGCCTAGACTGACCATGGCTAGTGTTATTCTGCCCCAGGTATCCTTTATCTTCCTCTTGAAGTCTATAAGCTGGTTTAGTTACATTGTTCTCTGGACTTTCATGGCTATTAGGGGAGAAGGAGGACAGTTAGAGGCACATGCTAACTCTGGATCTTGAATTCTGGGTTTGAAGTCTTTATTTTTACTATGGAATTAAGCTTTGAAACTTTTCCCTGTAAAATTTGCAAAGAATAAGGAAAGTAAATATTTGTCTTTTAAATCTTATTTTACAAATGAAACTGATGCAGAGAAAAGCGATTTTCCAGGTTCTTATCATGCTAATTATAAAGTTAGAAACACTAAAACAAGGGTTTCTTGAATCTTCATTTCTCCATTTTTTTCAAAGGTTCAAAGAGCCACCAAACTCTATGGATTGTATCTGCATTGGTTTTCCTGGAATGACCACAAGGAATGAGTTTCCACAGGATGCCACTGAGTGGAGAGGAGAAGGTTTTTTAAAAGGTGTGGAGAGCATCGGGTCACATAGGGCTAAATGTAACCACAGATGTTCTCTAATAGAGCCCGAGCCTCTGCTGGTCACTTAATGATGACCAGTGTGTTTAAATCGCTGGACATACTTTTATTGGGTATCGGATTCATGCTAGACTCTCTGTGAATCTAAACCTCTCTTTCAAAGAACTAAGCAGAATACTAAAATGAAGAAAAATGGAAGGTAATATGAGTACTTACTATGGGACTCAATGGATGCCCAAACTTCAAATTTACCAAAAGCAAGATTCTGACTCCTGTAGCCATATACTTCTAACCATATATAGGGCAGATTTTCTCTTTGACATTGACCATGCTGCTCATTTTTGTGAGACAGGGTTGGCCCAGGAGGCTGCTGGAGTCTCACTGCTGAGGGGAAGGTGGGCATCTAGCATGGTTTGGCAACTCTGTAATGATGCTGAAGTCATACTGTTGCTAGAGCCCAACTGTGTTAGAGCTGACCTTAAGACGGATTTTGAAAAGCATTCAAATTCATCTCTCCTTCTGGAAAGTTTTCAGAGTGAAAAAGGAGGAAACAATGAAACTTGTGCAATTTGCCCACCTCCTCCCTGAGACACTCTGCATGCAGCCTCTACAGTCTCCCTAGCACTGAGTCATTATCACCAGTGTGTCCTGAAAAGCTCAAGACTTGGGAAAGGAGGCCAGTGTAGCCTTAAGCTTCTTGCATGCCAACAGAACTTTGGTTTCTGCATGGTGCTGGGCTCAGTGGGAGGAGCCAGGAGCTTGTCAGAGGAAGTTAGAGTCAAACTTGAGTGGGCACAAGAGGTGACTGGCACAAGTCACAACCCAGGCATTTCTCCCTCTATACAAAGAGAACAATGTTGACTGGCACCTGGGACATAGGAGATGCTCCAAAAATATATAATGAGCGAATCGGAACTGAATTAATCTCTTACCATTGTATAATAGTGTTTATGCTGATTTTAAAGAAAAAATTGATATGGCATCAAATTTATAATGAAGCTTTAGTGTCTATATTCAGCCAATACATTTGAGAGTTCACTACACCAAAGCATTTCAGATATGGTTATAAGTCGTATGTAACTGTTACTCTTCCAAGGCTTGCCTTCTAATGACAAAGGTAACTTAGTAACTCCTTTACTGTGGGTGGATTATATCTTTGCTCCTCCATGTTCTCCTATGTGAAGGAGGAAAAACAATAGCATCTGACATACAGGAAACACTTGGAATATTACTTTCCACTTAATAAGCAGTGTGCTAAGTATTTGTGGGGCTTCTGTTATGCTGTGAGGGATAAGTGTAATAAGGCTCACACACAACAGATCATGGCTGAAGAAACCATTTGGTTGAACAAAAGTCTAGAGACTGAAATGTCACATGAGCATAGTGGCCCTTCCTAGAATCCTAATAACTAACTGCTGGACAGAAGCAGGAGTTTCCTGGGACAGGCTGAGTGGCTATAGTGGCTAAGTCCTCAAACAATGGGTTCAAGTGAAAGACTCAGCCTCACTATATGAAGTGGAAAGTAATCTAAGGAAACACTAGAGATCTATTTCTGGCTCCACATACACCAGTATAATCCTGTCCACCCACATGGACATACACACATTGTCCCTTACATATACATATTCGCCCGGATTTTTGCAACTAAACATCTAGTTTCTTATTCTCAGGCAGAGAATGCCACATACACACACACACACACACACACACACACACACACACACACACGAACTTTACAAGACTTTTAAGGCAATATGTAGAAGTGCCTTGACTCTTGTGCTGACTTGAATAAAAATAATGTTCCCTACAGGCCTATGAATTTGAACACTCAGTCCTCCATTGGGGGAACTGTTTGAAAAGGTCATGAGACTTTTAGGAGGTGGAGTCTTGCTACAGGAAGTATGTCACTGAGGTCTGACTTTTGGGTTCTGTGGCCTGACCTTTGTTTCTATCCTCTATTTGTTTCCTATGTGGGCCTAAATTAGGAGCAGAGGACTTGGGTTGGTGAGGCCATGCTCTCCCTGCCTGTTGCGAGGCTCTGACCACCATGATGGATTCCATCTGGCTCCATCTGAAAAGCAAAAAAAAAAAAAAAAAAAAAACTCTTTTCTCCGTTGCTTTTGGTCAGGTAATTTTATTACAACAACAAAAAGGGGACTAATACAGCCCCTTAAACTGCTGTTCTAAACACTGGAACCTAGTGCTGTGGATCCTCATTCTTTAAAGCAAGTCATTCAGCAGAAATGCCTTGTGGAAATGCATCTGGAGGCCAGGAAGACACCATGCCGGATAGGCTGCCTCAGGCACAAGCAGGCAGCTTCTCCTTTCCTTGGTGTTTCTTCCCTTTCTTCAGAAGCTGTCAACATTTGCAGAATGATACATTTTCCTTCGCACGCATGCTCTTTTTCTGTATCAAGTGCTTCTTACTCAGCTTGTTCGCTCCTACGGATGCGGCGAAGCCACTGGGGATCTGCCATTAATCATTCTTAACTTGATCCCCTCCTTCTTTCCCACTGGACTTGTGTTCAGGCCTCTCCTGCTCAACATAATCACTCCAACCTGCGATTTCCCCTTCTCTGTGCGCTTCTTCCCCCATTTAAATAGCTCGCTCATAAACAGCATCATTGAGACTGAAGATAAGTAGATGTACAAGTGCCTCTGCACTTGAAGCTTCCCATCAGGCAAATCCTCATCCTCTCACGGACACATGCCGAGGACCGAAGTTTCCACAGCCCTCTTCACCACAAGAGGAGCGTCGGCTCTCTCTCCTCTCTGCTTGTGGAGCCCTAAATGTGGCTCACAGGGACGCACAGCCAGGCTTCCAAGGGCTCCATCTCAGCCGACAACCCAGCTCACATGCCTGTGACGGTAGAATGGGAGAGGAAGAAGGGAGCAAGTCACTCTGAGGACGACAGAATGCACATTTTAAGGGCCACAGCACTGAGGGATTTAAGGAAGAGTGAGTATAACTAAGAAAGGTTACTACAGCTAAGCTCCAAAGTATTGTTTTCTGCTTTCACAAAACTCAAAAGAGAGAGGGTGCATATACTGTAGGAAGAGAGTATTGTGCTAAATATACAGGAGCACTTGAAGACATTGGAGGTATAAACTCAGGGAGAAATGACCAAGCTAGTTCCTGAGGATGCCTTACAAATGAAAGACAGCAATTGGTTTTAAATGTGTAGAAAGAGACCAGACATAGAAGACTTATCAAACATACATGACCTCGGAACTGGAAAGGGGTCCATATTCTCTGCTTTACAGAAAAGATTCAACAAACATTCAGGCAAGCTTACAAGGCTAACAAGAGCTTGATGTTTGCACCTGCCAGTCCAGCCTCTCAACTGAGTTTGAGCTCACTGTGAGGAGGAAGCAGAGGAAAGAGAATAACATAAACAAAAGTAAGAGCTGCTTGCTTTAGAATATTGATCTGGGACATATTGATCCAGGATGAGTTGGTGATAACCCTCTGTCCTGGGCAGAATAAAGAGTTAACTGGTACCATTAGCCCCCAAACGAAACATCAGTCAGTACCTGGGAGTTTGCACTGCTTTCTTCGTTTTGCTGTTTAACTGACTGGGTTCCACAGCCAGGGAAGGGGAGCTATGCTGAAGAGAGACACTTTCCATTTGCTCCTCCAAACACATTCTGTAGGAAGGCGTGGGATTTCACAGCAGCGAGAGTGAAACTATTCACAGCGGTACCATATGCTCCCCACCATCAGGAGCGGCCGCACTGGTCACTGTGCTTGGCAGGCAAATCAACTGAGTGAAAGTCTGAGGACCACGGTAGAGTAAAATCTTCAATCTGTTCCACAGGCAAAATTCAAAGTGAAAAAATAATTCTATACAGTTCCTCTGCATATGATATGTACACACACACACACACACACAACATACACAGGCATACATATGTGTTCCTTCTAGAAAGCTTAAGGAGAAACAAAGGCAGTTGAATTTGTGTTTCAGACAGTCCCGTGGAGACACAAGGTCACACCTCGGTGCCAAAAGAAAGTCTTAGAACAAAGAACGTGGAGAACGGTTATTTTGGATTAAATTCCATGTTTTCAGTGCCTTTTTTCCCCCTCTGAGGAAAAAAAAAAAGTAAGATTGAGAAAAATTTCGCAAATGCCAAGACCATTTAATAGTAGAATTACAACCGACGATAAATGCAGTGCTTTTAAAGCTTGTCCTTTCTCTGTTATTAACTTTGTTCTTTTCGTTGTGCCAGAGAAAGCACAAGAGATAGAAATTGGCAGAAATATGGACTCGAAGAAGAGAAATTCAACTCAAATGAAAATACTGTAAAAAACCTCTAGTTAAAACCAAGTCTTTTGTTTTGTGGCAAAACTTTCGCCATCGAGAAAAGGGTTACTTGAATTAAAAGTAAAATTTAGGACAGTCTGTTATCTAATCGTTATTAATTCTGCACGCACACGGGGTATTTTCTGTTTCCCAAAGTAGTTCACAATCATTAGTTAATCCACTCAGCATGCTTAGTCTAAATTGTTATATGCATTTAACAGATAAGAAGGGTTGCTGATGTACAGGCAACAGGACATGGCGGCTCAGTGATGGACGGCTAACCCAGAGCCAGTCCTCATCCTAATCACTTCGTTACTCTGCACTGGCACCAGGCCTGTACCCATAGAACTTTCAGACAAGGACCCTATTTGTTTGAAAAATAAGTACATATGTTACATAAAATACAATCTCCAACAACTGCTTGAATGCTCCAAGTTTTTGACTTTCCAGGGCCTCTCCTTAACAGCCTGTAGTCTCAGTTTCCCTTGTGGGTAAAGTACATCTTTTAAAGGGCTAGTCTTTCTATAAATATGGGCATAAAAAGTCAGTATAATGACAAAGATAGATGTAGATGCCCTCCAGCATGTAAGTTAACATGGAGATATTGTCCAGAGAGTTTGAATGTGCTGGGATGAATTAGTGATTTGCTTTCCTCCTCTCTGTCCCCTCCCCCTTCCCTCATCTCTATTACTCCCCTCCTTCCTCTCCTCTCCCCTCCCCCTTCCTACTTCTCTATTACTCCTCTCTTCTTTCTGCCCTTCTTCACTTAGTTCAATTTCAGTTCCTTTGCTTTTCTGTCACTTTGGTCATCAGTTCCCCTCATATGCACTATTCGGTGACGTTTGCCAGTTTCCTTTTTCCTGTGTGCAGAGGAGATTCCTTGAAATAAGGTGCTTCTTGCAAGTGTTCGGACGCGAGCTTCTCAAACATGAACCAAGTGCCAGTGCTTGGCAGAGCAGTCTACATCCTGCCTGAATTAAAATTGTGTAGCTTTCCTTTATTTTCATTTGTTTGTACCCACTCTAGCCAAACAAATTAATTTGTGGTTCAGATAATATATGCCATATGTTTAATTAGCCGTTACATGACGTGTAAAGAGGCCAAGCTTTGAAACTGGATGCTACTTTTCTTCTAGTTTCTTGACTTTTAAAACTCACATTTGGGGACACATTATTTGTTAGTTTAATTCTTTAACAATAAAATTATCTGGCTGTTTTGATTTCTAGATTTTCTCTTAATACTAAATAATTAATTTCTTCTGCAGATAGATCAATTTAATTTGGCCCAGGATGCATAATATGCTCATTATTCAATAAGCACATACTTAAATGAACTAGCATTAAAGTCTCTCCTTTTATTTTTCAATTGCATTTAAGTGTTCATAAATTCTCAGTGTCACTTGAATAGTTTGCTTAGTCAGATTTCAGTGTCTTGAAAGATATCTTATTTATTTTTACTCAGTTGTGTTGCTATAAAAAATAAATAGTATTGAAGAAAATTTTGCATAGATTTACTCCTAGAAATAACATCCCCTGAAATGCCTCTGCAGAGGACATGGTGATCTGCTGTAGCATCACTAGGGGACATGATGAAGCCCAGGCCTCTTATTGTGCCAGTGCATGCCTCTGTAGTGAGAAGGCACTGGGGTTACATGGAGTGATAATCTGGCTGGAGGCTGGGAGCCGGCTAAGTCTGCCCAGGATGTCTGATTGCTGGCTGGCAGAAGGAGCCCTTTCTTCACCTTGGATCTGCCAGGCTAAGGATGCTTTCATGGTAATTTTCCGACGTCTTCCTTGATCAGTAGACTGCAGCATTTTATCATTTTGCAGATTTTGTTTTCTTCATGGGTTATTACTTCCACTGAACTGCACTTAACATCTATTAGCTTAGGTCTCCAGAAGATCAAAGTCCCTTGTATCTGATTATTCTGCTCTTTGCAATTTGTATCTCTCCCTCACCCTGCCCCTCCCCACCAATTTAGGGGCCTTGCACGTTTAGAGATTAGGTTTCAGGGACTTCTCCTAAACAATTTATAGACATAAAAGCATCATAAAGAGGACACTGTGCCTCTAGAAAGAATATAAGACATAAAAAATGTGAAGATAGCAATGGAGATTCTAGTAATGTTTCTGTCTCAATATGAATCTTTTAAAAGCCATGTTTCATTGTACTTTTTTGAAATGGGCTGGGTGAAGGAGACTGAAAGAGGTATAATTCCAGTATAGATTCATTTCCTTACTAAAACATCAACTCTGCTCCCTTATTTTCTTCCAAAGCCCTGTCCTTTCTCCCTGCATTTTACCTGACCCCATTTACATTGTGTTTCAAAACCTGTTCACAGGGCCAGCATTCCATTCTTCTTAGGGTTTACTGCTAACCTCAATGACTGGGTTTGGATGGAAGATTGGTTTTCATTCTAAGTCTTTAGTAAATAACAATCGTCCTCTCAATTTGCTTCCACAATTGTGACGTACCGAAGATCTGATGTCAAAGTTGACCCAGTCTCACTAGAAAACTAGAGCCTGTCTTTATAGGGCCCTTGCACTAGCTCTATAGAAATATGTTTACAGACTATATAAGAGACCCACTGTGGTCTATCAGCACACATGAAGAGAATACTTGTGTGTTGACATAGGCACTGGAAGCTCAAACTAAAGCTTGTCAAATATAATAAGGAACTTTAAGGAGATTTCAATCTGAAGGGATTATTGAAATAAAGACATGAAGCCCCCCCCTTCCTTGTCAGATTTATACAAGAAACTGTCTGTAATATATAGAATCAAAGAAGCCATAGCAAGAAGGAGAAAAAGAAGAAAGCAAAAGAGAGATGGAGAGAGATCTCAAACTGGAATCTGTTGTTAATGGTTCTGGCCTGGACTTTCTGGTTTAGTCCACTTAGTGGTTTAGTCTCACGTTCGGCTCTGCTTTGACTCAAATAATTACACACAAGCATATATTATTTTTACACTGATTGACCTAAGGCCCAGGCATATAATTTGCTAGTGCTTGCTCTCAACCCATCTTGTTCAGCCGTGTGGCTCGATACCTTTTCTCATAGCAGTATTTCAAATTCTTTCCTATGTGTCTGCTGTGTCTTCTCGTCATGTCTGTGGTGGCTCTCTCTGGTGGTTCTGCGTGGCATCTGTCTGGCATCTGTGTCTGCTGAGATGTTCCTGAGTTTTCTTAGCTTTATAGCCCCACCCACACTTCCTGTCAGTCTTTTGGTCAATCAGCTTTTATTAAACCAATCGATGGGACAAATATTTACATTACCAGCATAATCTTACTATAGGAATCTGTGCAGATCACATGGAAATTTTATTCAAATGAAGACTATAATCTAGGAGGTCTGGGTAGAACCCAAGAGTCTTAACCATTCTGGCTGTGATCTCAGTACTACACACAGAAAATGAGAATGTTTCCATGACCCACAGCTGCTCTGACACTGTAGTAGGACATTCTCTACATGTGGATCTTTTAAGGATGGTAAAGAGATCTTGAACAATAGCCTTAAATTTGGTAACTGGTAATAATTCCTTGGGAGTGTTGAAAATTCTCAAGCAATATAGCCATAATAATTATAACCTGAAGAGTAGGCCACAAGAATCAATTGTTTGAAAATTCTTCTTTTTTTTTTCTCCAATGTATAAAAAAAGCTTTAAGAAAAATGGCATTGGCAGAACTCAAAATAATTAGATTTTGGGCTGTTTCTCTGTCAGTACCTGCCATTGTTATAGGCCTCTATATTTTTTTTCATGGACAATAAATTCCACTTTCAGAGCTGAAACATAAAGCATAGGTTGTTTAACTTGCCCCTAGGTTAAGCTGGTGGGGATAATATTAGGCAGTGAGAGCAATGTCTCCTGAAGCAGGCAAAGAAAGAAAGAATACAGATCTCTCTAGGTATCACTTCTAAATGAATACAAATCCTGTTGTGGCTGTTATGTTTGATTTTAACCAATAGTTTTGTGGTGTCACTATAAAAATTCAGCCTCTCTATCTTATCTCAGTCCCACCACCAAACTGGAAACCCAGGCTTGCATGAATCAATCATTCGTTGTCTTGCCTCAGACTCATACATACCTTTGGGCTCTACCCTCTACAGCTAATTGTCTACTGTTGCTGGTTCCCAGATCTGCCCTTTTTTGCTGTTAGTATGGGCAGCAGGGGGAGCTACAGTTACCATGAAAAGCATCCCATGTGACCTGTCCCTAGAGAACATTTTCACATTCTGTTCTGAAAATGGTCTCCCTAACAGCTCTTCAAGTCAAGGCTAATGCTGACTGCCCCTAACCCCAGACACTAAGCCATCTGTGTCTGTTAGAAAAGGAATCAGAAATCATCAGGTTTTTGTTGGGTCCACAAATGAACTGACAGAGAAGATGAAGGATGAAATGTTTCATAGAATCAAGTTTACGTCATAAAGTCAGCATATATAGTAAATTGCATTGTCTTGGATGATACTCCTCATTCAAAAGAACTGAGCCACTATAACAAAATGTATCAAATATAAACTGAGTTTCTTGATTTGACGCTGAGCAGTGACAGACTATTATGTATTAGTCTTCAGGTTTTCCTGCATTAAGTGGATATCTAAAAGATCAGCAAAAGTTTCTATAACCTGGGTTGTAAATATGTTGAAGGACATTCGTTAAGTGAGAACAGTCACATAACCATGGTCTATAATTTAAGAGAAACTTCAGAACTGCTGGGGAGAATTCATTCAAATCCACTCTGTGTTAAAACACAAATCGAGAGTGGCTACTGCCTAAGCCTAAGAAGATTTTCAAGATTTCTGTGGTTGAGCCCCCTAGAAAGGATGCTCTCCAAAGAAATCAAGCCACGCTATTACAACCTCCTTAAAGTGTCTCAGTATCACTCGTTCCATAACAAACCCTGGTTTTTCCCTCTGCTTTCAGTGGTACCTCCATCAACCTCCTTTCTTGGCAGTGATACAGAAAAGGCAGAAGACCAGAAACAATTTAATACTCTTTTTCATTCATAGTATGTCTTTAGACTTCTTGTTCCGAGATTATCTATATGTAATTCTGGAGGAATCAAAGAGTGATACAACTAGTATCTTTCCTTTTAGACAGGTTTAGTCACCATGATGCCATGTGTCACTACTACTGATAAAACTCTGGGAAAAATAATGTGGAAACTTCATGAAGTAGCAAGGTTTCTCTGATGAATATTGAAACTAAGCTACGTGGCTTTGAGCCACTGGAACAAGGGGTAGCAATATGATGTGAAAACAGATTTGGAACTTACAGCCTTAATAATTTTTACTGTACTGTTCACAAATGTGTTCTAATTATGAGTGAGCTTATTTTTTTTTCTCCTGGATAAAATGAATCCTGCAAAGGAGCTGGGCTATTGCATTACACACAAAGTGATTGGTAGTGGCATAAATGCATGCAAAAATACACAGACAAGGCTCCATTCTGAAGTCAGAGCCTGCCTGGTAATTCTCTTATGTCCTTGAAATTGAGTTGCCAGTTTCCTTAGTCTAGTTCAGGAGTCTGTTTCTCCTCACCCAGTTCTCTCTGTGGTCCATGTGTTCTTCTGTGTAGTTCTACTTGGGAATCCTGGACCATACTGGGTTATTTGGAAACATTCTTACACAAGTGTCTCTCCATGAAAACAAGTCATTGGAGGAAAGAGGATGTGATGGTCTTCCTTGGAAGCTGACTTTTTAAAATGGATTTTCTGTTTCTTTTTGAATCTTAGTGACTATAGGAGCTTACAAGGTAGAGTAAGCACAAGCAAAGACAGTTGAAGAGTCTCCTCTACCAAGCCCAGTGTAAACTGGTCAGGAGGAAAAAGAGATGGGTCTGACCTGGAGCTGTACTGTTTTTCTAGGAAAGAATAATGCTACATGTTTTCTTTTCAGGTTTTAAAAAGAAGGTAGTGGGCAGTTTCCCCCACTACCCTAATGGGATTCCAGAACTGCATAGCATGAGGAATTAAGTTGTTACTTGATCCCCTGAAAGGGGAAACTGAGACCTAATTGAAATTTGATGAAGAAGCCATACTAGGCATTCCCTGCTTCCTCATTATAGGCAGAAGCAAGATCTCTCTGGGGTTCTTCAGGACTCTGAACACTGAAGACATCACCCAACACGAAAACTGGGAACACTTGCTCAGCTGACCAGCTCTGAGTCTCCAGCCCCAAAATACTGAATCAGTATCATTCCAAAATTCCTACAGAGCATATAACTTTTTTCTGGTTTCCTGAGTTTATTTTCTCATCTAAACATCTGACAGTAAATAAAGTCAAAAGGGTCAGAGTCTAGCAAGGCTTCATCAGGGATTGTCTTGTCTTCTGCGTTTTCAAGTGCAACTTTCTTGTGACATTCAGCATGTATTTTCTATCCAAAGCCAAGTCCCTCAGCTAGATAAAGAAATGAAATGTTCTTATATCTATGGGGGTGGCCAGATTTTCACAAATGTAAACCAAAGAAAGGGAAGACTGTTTTTCACAGAACAAAAGAGCCAGCTGGGAATATAGCAGAGTGGTAAAGCACTTGGCTAGTATGCATTCGGCCCTCAGCAACAAAACCAAGCAAACAAAAATCTTTTATTGAACAAGAAAATTTCCAAATGAAAGATAACGCAGTCTTAGTTCCAGGTCCATCTCTGACGATCTAGTTCCCCACAGTAACTAGCCCCCTTATTCTTTTTAACAGCCCGGCCACAGTGACCCACTGAGCCTCTGCCTTGAGCCACACAGGTGCCTTCCTTAGCCTGCCTATGGGCTTCAGCTCTGTCTATAGTCACACCCCTGCCTCTGAAGACATGCTTTCCTCCTTGACAAATGGCAAAAAATGCAGCTGGCACCGACTCTTCCTGCTTCCTTCCTGTCCCATGTAAAGATGATGTATGAAATAAACAGCTATCTATTCATGAGAAAACTAGAGTGGAAACCCAAGATATCCTGGAATTTTAGTAGGCTGTAGTAGCTCTGAGTCCTGAGAGGGATGGGGGGGTCAGCAGGTGAGCGGGTTCTTTGTTTGTGGGACATAAATAAATATGCACATACTTACAAATTACACCTACAAAAATATAGTAACCACAAACATCATCTTCATGTAGGGTTAAGTAGAATAAATCACACAAAAAAAACAAAATCAAAGCCACTCTATTCCCAAAAATCCCTCAAGAAATGAATAACTGTGTTTCTAGAACTATATTAAGTGAAATAGTTCCGTGATCATGATTGTTGTCTTGGTGTTTTGCCATTTTACAGATAGGATAACTAAAGGGTGAACACTTAAGGCAATACAAGGTCATACAGTAAGCTGTCCATGCCAGGTACCAGAGTCAAAAACTCACTAATCTCTCAGCAAGGCCTCCTCAGCTCTGTCTCTCCTACTCAGCTGGCAAAATGTCAAAGGATTTATCAAAAATAGCCTGAAGCTAGATTAGGTATTTTAATACCCAAAGCACTTAATTACTAATACAGTTTAAGATACATTAACCTAATTGGAAAGTTTCAGCATATGGCATAGGGTTTTTTCTTCCCTTTGAAAAAAATTAATATTAGTGTTTTTAAACTTTTCTGTTTCATCTGTATGTGCTATTATTATCAGTTTCCAAATTTTACAAAAAAAAGGCCACTGCCAACAGCTGAGTTAATGATTTTTTCATATAAAAGAAAGATAAATAGAATAAATATAATACAATAATAAGAAATGAACAATCAAATTTTACCTGATAATTGCATGTGACAGCACTTAGCTAGCTAGATGGCTGGCAGCATGCCATCATCAGAACCCAGGGGACATCTCTAGCTGTTGTTTCTACCACACATATAGCCTCTCTTTTTATTCAGCCTTCTCTGGGTCACTAAAGTGGCCACATAGCTAGTCTCTTCTCCTGTTGTGATATATTCCTTGGGCTGCAATTAGAACAACCTTTATAAAATGCAAATCAGACCTGTTGGTCCCACTTAAACCTTTCAGGGGCTCCCTATGAGCCCCAGGAGAAAGCTGAGACTCCCTGACAGTCTCAATATGACCCCTCTATCCCTCATCTGTGTCTATTTATCCAGTCTTCCACTAATGCCTCAGTCATACTCAATGACCTGCAGTTCTCCAGCCAAGCCCTAATTTACCTCCATTCTAATCCTTTGTAGAAACTTCTGGGAACCTCCCTTGGCTTTCTCCTTCCTTTCTCTCTCTCCCACAAATTCCCAATTTAATGCTTTATTATCTCCTACTGTCCAAGAACTACTTCCTCCTGAATCCTGCCCTGCCCATCTCCACCCCAGACTGGGTTAAATGCCTCTTTTGTGTGTTCCCATAGCAACTTGGCATAGGACATACCAGCATAACACGTAAAGTATTTGCTTAAGGTGTCTGTTTTCCCAGGGGCAACTTAAGAGCAACAAATGTATTCTCTTGGTTTCGCATCCTCCCCACCCAGCACAGTAATGTTTACAAAATAGATACTTAATAAAAACAATTGTTGAATGAACAAAAGAACCAGTGAACTAAACTTGTATGAAGCACTATGTAAAGGAAAGGCAGGTGTGAGGGGTGCAGAACAACAAGGTTGTGTGGTAAGGCAGGAAGAAGGACTTCAAAGTCAGTGAGGGCACAGAGGTTTCGTTCACAGCTCATACTGGCTCTTAGTGGGGAAATCACAGGTCTGACACTAATGCTAGGCTGGGTTAGAGTCTGTGCTTCACCAACAAAATTCAAAAGGAGAAAGTGGCAGGGCTCTAGGCTTCCCCATGCTGTGAGAAAAATGGTGTTGAGCTACCCAAAGACCCTAACCTTACCATGGAGTACTGCGTGAGCCTTAGAATGGATTTCTAAAATTCTGTTTTGAGCTGTTCCTTTCCCTATTTTCTTCCTTCCCTCATTCTTCTCTACTAATGTCATTACTCTGGTGATTTTAGAGCAGAGGCGCCTAAAGAACACAGTTCCCCCTTTTACAAGGAGATAACTTCATAGATGATCCACACAGAGACAACCTGTCGAAGCCAAGGAGGGCATTTCATCCTAGAACACTCTGTATAAGAAATTGTCAAATGGAGACCTGATGACAGGCCCCTCATATCCTTTCCAATGTTCTATGTTACCTCTAAGAAACAAAGTAGCTGGCACACTCTGAACTGATGTTCCCCTTACTTGGTGTCCGCTTACACACAAATGGATATTCTGCTTTCTTTTCAGCATGGATAAATCTTTTGCCTTTTAAAAACACAAACGGGAGAACTGGTTGGACATTTTTATTTTTGGCACCCTCAGTGTCTTTATTCTTTACCACAGGGGCACAAGAGCTCAGAAGGTCACCGATTATTTAACAATGTATGTGGAGAGGGCAGCCTGTGTGTATGGTTGCCCAGTTTAGGGAGGATCACCTCAGTGTCAGAAAAACTGTGTTTCTTCTAAAGAAACAGGCTAAGTGCCTCAGAGACCTCTGCAGATAAAAGACTCCATGTTAGCATTCACCACTGAATGAGGAAGAAGACTCCCCTATGTTTAAATTCTCCATCATGGCCACCGCGAACTTGAGACAAAAGTTGGGGTGTGGTGAGGTGGTCTCCAACAAATATCCCAAAAGTCTGAGATATAATCCAAACAAGTGATTAGAAGGCCCTTAAAAGCAATATAAAAAGAAGAAAAAAGCAGGGGACGTGGTAGCTGCAGGGGTACACAAAGTCTCTGTGTCTAGAACTTGCCTCTCAGTCACTCAATAAACATTTATGGAAGGAACAGAGGGAACATAACATTCCAGGCTGTGTGTATTCCCCAAAGCCAGTTTACCCCAGCTCTGCCTTCTAAGGGCTTCCACCTAATTGTGGGTGATAAGAAATCTAAAATAAAAATTCAAATAGAGTAGAATTGCAAAAATAAAGTACAAAAAAAATAGAGAGGCAGTCAGAAAAAAATGGAAAAAAGACTTTGATCAAGGATCACCCAGGATCTCTGAAATACCGACCAAGCCATCAAACATCCCGAAGGTGATGGATGGGGTTACTTTTGAAAGCAATCCCCAGTACTTACAGGTCACACATACCTCACACTTAGGACCAACATCCACACAAACAAACAAACAAGGTCATTTTCAGGTCGGCCACTTAAAAACATGTGGAAACAATGGCCAACTTTTAGTGACTTCAATGAAAATTTGTGGTACTGGGTTATGATTATGGTCTTTTATGTTCCAGTCAGATCAAATAATGTCTACCTGAGGCAAAGTTTCAGTCCTGTCTCACAAAAATCAAGAGGCTTTACTTCCTCCCTCAAAATGTTCCTACCAAGGAACCCTAGGAAAATTAATGGTTTTACAAGGTCACTATGGAATGATTTTACATGCAAAAGATAAATGCTATTTGCACTGGGAGCCTAATTTTAGGAGTTACTACTTACTTATGCTTTTCTGATAGGCTCAAGTTCCTTTTACCTTCTATCTGATTTATTTTATTATACTTTTTGTTTTCTACACAACATGTTTGATCATTTTGCCAACCTTGGAAGCCCTTGGCACTCACCTTGGAAGGCTTTGTTCTTTATCCATCATACAATGCTAATCATGAATACCTTCTTTCCAAATGTCTTCTCTATTTCCTTCTAATCCTAGCTTATGGGATGCAGAAGCTTGGCCTTATACAGAAAATTTCTTTTAAAATCTTTCTTGCTCACCCATATACAAAGAAAGGAGAAACTAATATCTGTGGTCTACCTTCTCATGAATTTTAGGATTTTTTTTTAAACCAGATGTTAAGGGCACAAAGTATCAGAAGAAAAGTGGGAAGTTATTGCAGTTGGCATGTTTCTAAGAATGTCTTTTTATTAGGCTCAAGTTTTGTATGAGTTGTCTTTCTTGCTACTTCTATCCAAACATATAGGACCTGGGTCTGACACACACCAGACACACACACACACACACACACACACACACACACAGAGAGAGAGAGAGAGAGAGAGAGAGAGAGAGAGAGAGAGAGAGAGAGAGAGGAGGAGGAGGAGAGAGACCCTTTATCTAAGCATGGGAACTGAATTGATGACAAACACCCTTATTACTGAGTATCTTAATGGGAAGCTAAGACCTCCTGCCAAAGCTACAGAACATGATAAAGGACATTCTTGTGGCAGTCCACTGTCTACTTAATACCACAGTTTCTTCCTCAGAGTAGAAAGCAATAGTACATAGCTGCCGCATGGGTCACAAGAGTAAACATGTACAAAGCACCAAGAACAAAGCCTGACACACTGGTTATATTACGCAGGTGTTAGAAAAATGAGTAAAATATTCAGGACAATGGAGATCTCAGTACCCCATGTGTGTCTTAAAAAGCCCCTTATTTACTAGTACCTGAAAATATTTCACTCCTTTTAAGAAGCTATCTACTCAGAGTTCCTTGCAAACAACTTTTGGGTTTTGCTGGCAACTAGCCTGCCTCTTATCCATGTGGTGTTATTTTTAGAAATGTTCATGGAATAATTAAATTCAAGTCACTACTGTCATTAAGCATGAGTGATATTGCCCATCCTAAAAGACAGTCGTTTGAATAAAGCCATCTTATAAAGGTGCAGAAACATCAGTATTGTTTCTGAATGTGAAGCATCACTTAGTTGCAAATGTCTTTCTAATGTAATCTACATTTAATAATAATAATAGTAATAATAAAGTATTTTCTATTATAATTCAGGACCCGACCCAAGGACATACATTTTTACCTTGAAAAAGCTTCTCAGAGTCATTACCAATGCAATGTACAAGATACTAAGATTGTCTTCCTGTCTTCTATTTCATGTTTTAAATACTGCTTTTAGCCATTAAATTGATTTCATAGTCTACTAATAGGTCATGATTTGTAGTTTGATCAACACAGAGTCAGACCAAAAGTATCTTTAGGAATTGGCTACTAACAAAAAATGGGATCCTATAAAAGACCCTAAAAGTTCTTTAATGGAAGAAAGATGACTATTGATTTGGTCTGTGTACCCGTGTTTCATTCTCCTTGAGAATTTAAATTGCAAAGATAAATTCTCAGCTTCAGGTGTGGTGAAGAAAGATGCCATTGCCTCGTAAAACAGCAGTTCCAATAATGACATATTGGACAGCACTCGGGCACACAGGTTCTTGTAGAACAACTAATTATCATGGAGATTATCCAATTGAACTTAAAATAGGCATAACTGTGTACAGAGCATGGTAAAAACAGGGATCCAATTGCTTCTCTTTGGCTCTGATCCTGACACACGAAGCTCTTGGATATATACAAACATGTTACATTCTTCAAACTCTTTTGGCATCTGATAGGAACATTCAGGACCAAGGACTACTTCTACAGGACAAGTTGCCATGGCACTCTGATTTCCTATATAACAAACACCAGTAATGCCTTCCTTTTGTAGAGCACTTGACAATTTATGAAGTGTTTTAATGTATATTATCTCAAGCTCATAATAATCTTGTAAGATATACTGGGCAGGTATTTTTATATCATATTTATGACCCTAATGTCATTTAAGACTTGAATGTTTCCATTTTTGTCATAAAGAGTGATCATTTTGAAACATGCTGTTGGCTCCATAGCAAAAGGTAGCAATGTGGAAAGTTAGCCCCACAGAGCATGAGCTTAGAGCTGCAGTATGCTAATTACCAGGTGTGTGCCCTTGAGAAGGTCTCCTGGACTCCATCCTCATAGCCAGTTGTCGAAATAGAAATATGGAAGTAATTATGGTAAGGAAAAAACCATACTTCTGGAAGTGACACAACCTTGAGTGTCAGAGGGAACTGGATTCAAATCTTGGCTTTGACACAAATTCTATGAACTCAGGCAACTCATTGGTTCTCTAGTTTCTTCATCTATAAAATCAATATCAATTGCAATATTCTTCTAATTAATGTACTGCATTTGCTTCCAACTTCTCCTAATTTACTAAAAGAGCCAACTAAAAAAGTAAATTTGTGGTTTTTTTTTTTATTTAAAGTGCATATGTCTCATTACATTTGACATGCTTTAAAATCTTTGCCTCTGCATACGAGCCCCAACAGGACAGTGTTCCTCCCATTTGTGTTCCTCCCATTTGTAGAGCCTTACTTCATTCCACTTTCTCTCCTTCCATCATGGGCATTTAGCCAATGCTTCTTTCCATTGAACTTTTCCTTGTCCCAGGAGGCTGTGCCATCTATTTCTCCTATCTGAGATATTTCCCCATTGTAGTCCCATTGGCACTCACTCTTATTCAATTTGTCTTAATGTAAACATTACCACCTTAAAAAGATGTTCCTGATCCTTTTAGGATCCCTAAGAAGATACCTTAGAGCAGATCAAGGTTCATGTTCTGTATCATAAAGGGGGCCTCTTCTTGGTCTTGAGAGCCTCCATGGCAGACAATAAATGACAGTGGAAACTTATTTGAATAACTATTTGGCTTTCTTAATCTTGTTTTAGAATTTCATATACATATAAAGTAAACTATACGCAACCCCATTTTCTAACTCCAATTCTCCACATACTCATCCACTCCCAATTTTATAAGAGCTGTTGATGAGTTCCTTCCTAAATTCTAAAGGTGGTAGGAATTGTGAGCATTTAGTTCATGACTGAAACCTAAAGGCCTGGCCTCTTGAGTTGGGCTCTTTTTATTCCATCATTTCTATACAGATAAACGTGGAATTGATACCCCTCTCTTGTGTCTCACTTCTTAGCAAAAATGTAGGGACACTGAAAATGTCCAGAGTGCTGTGAAGAAAACCAGGAGAAACATAGGGAAGCGCTAGAGTCCACTTCTTATAACGGGACAATAGATAGTTGTAGGTAATGCAACAAGAAACAATACACAAACTTGTTATCTAAGTGATTTGAAACTCAGAACAACATGAATACAAGGCTTAGAGCAATATTAGAGAATAAATATTGGTTCTATTCTCTCATTCTTGAAAGGATTCTCTAAGAAAGCAGTTATCAAGAATTTAAAAGCAGCATTCCATGTGCATAGTCACAAGGTGAAAAAAAACTGCTAGTTGGTCTTCTCTGAGGGACATAGTACTATGGATTCTAATTATTGTGCAAATCTCAGCAATGAATTTGAAAAGAAAAGGAACCTGAGGTGGGCTAAGGTACTAGCAAGCAAGTTTGTATATTGTTAGTGCATAGGAGGGTGTCTGGAGGTACCTAGGGATTCAGTGACTGATATAAAGAAAGGCTTGAAAAAGAAGTAATAGAAAGAACTGGGGCCCCAAAAGATCTTGAAAGACTGGACTAGGAAGAAAACAAGTTCCCAGGGGAGTTTTAAGAACAGGACATAAAGGTAATGGAAAGTCTTCATCTCTGGCTGGCAGTCCTCATAAAAGAAGTTTCTTACGACCAGAAAGAAAAGTGCAGAATCAGGAAAGAAACCCATGCAGAATGAGCTACCAGAGACATTCATTTTGCAATAGGAGATGATAACACATAGTGCAGAAATTAAAAAGAGATTGCATGGGTTTCCAGGCTGTTCCGTATGCCGGCACATTGATACAGAGAGAGTCTGACGACAGGAGTCACTGAGCAGTTCCCTGGAAGATCATGAAGATCACAGCTCATCCAGGCTGGGTGGCAACATGGAGGTGGAACTAAAAAATCCCATTTGAGATGAGTTCTACAAGAGGCAGGTCATGCATAAAGAACAAAAGGTATCTGTCAAGAATATAAGAGAGCTACAAGAAGGGTCTTTGATATTCTATTCAAGATTCAATGTAAATGCCCACACATCACCCCACCACTGGGAGGATAGTGTGCACCTGGCAAATGTGGACCTGGTAAAATACACATGTCTTTCTTGGATTTTCTTTTATCTGTTCACAAGCTCCTTATATCCACCCAAGCCACTAGGACTTGACAGCTCAAGTACAGGGCACTATTTGGCAGCTGGGAAAGAAGGAGTTAAAGAAATGTCCTTTGTGGCACAGCTGGGAGCCATTAACAATTAGGTTCTTGGGCAGAAACCCAGCAGGAAACTGAGTAGGCCTGTGGCTCTGAAAGCAGAGCTTGCTTCCCAGTGAATGAGCTGCCTTTAGTAGTGAGTCCTCTGCAGAACCCAGATCCCTCATGAAGAATGAATAGCAGGTATTAGTGAAAAGCCTGCACCATCACACCTAGCTATAAATCATAGCTCTTAATAAGGGAGACTATGCGAACCATAGTAATTTCTAGAAATAGATTTTTAACACTGCATAAGTTAAGGGGGTGAAACTGACCTGATTTTAAAATCTTACCTGATGAGGCCACAGACCCTGCTCAAAGTTGTCAGCCATTTGTTCCTAGTGTCCTGTATTTCTGATGGCAAGAAATTTGATTTTTGAAGGCATTCTTGTGAAGGCAGTACAAGGAGTGATCTTATCTGAGACAGCTGTGAGTTCCTCTGTTTTCTTCTACTTGTTCCTTGGCATCAACAGGCCATCACCCTACACATTTCTGTTGTTGCCTTCATAGGCTACCAGATAGTCATGGGCTCTTCATATCCTATAACAGAACTCATTCAGTGCCAAGTTTGAAGAAACTTATGGTCTCCTTTATGCAGCTTTTCAGTAACATTCTATGAGAACATTTTGGGAAATTCTGGCCAGTCCTCAGCAGTCCTCATGTATACACAGATTGCCTTCATTTTGACATCTTGTTTACATTGTTCTTGAGTTACTCTAACATTCAATGTAAAATTATTTTCTAAAAATATTAAAAATCATTTGATGTCAGGGACATGTATCGTGATTAACCACAAGCCTGAACATTGCTGTACCTACTGTTATTTATACCACAGACTCTTTAATGCTATTAAGTTTACATGAAACTGAATTGAGAACTCCCTGGGAAAACTTGTCTTAGAAGGTAGCAGGCAGAAGAAGCAAAAGCATGTTGCTACGTAAAACAGATCATCTAGTCAAGAAGTTGTTTCTGAATAGGAAGGAGCCTCAAGAAGACATACACTATATAAACAACCAGAAAAAGTGCCATGTATGCAATCCATATAATATTTGGTGTTTTCATGAGACAACACTAAATGAATATGTGAATAGGAAACATTTCCTAATTTGATTACCATTAATCACTACTGGCTAACACAGTGCTTCACACAGTAGAGGAATTCAGCCTTGTGTTCAATGAATAAAGAGATGAGAAGAATAGTCAAGAATCCATGATAATACTAATTATCAACTAGATTTTGAGCACTATGTCCCAGATAAATTGGGTATTAATTGAATGATAAAATGCCTCACACGAAGAATAACAACACTGTTTAAGTAAAAGCTATGATCTAATTCACCTTAGGGAAAGAAAAGGAAGCAGAAACATTTCCTTGTTTTGAGTCAAGGTTAAGAAATGATGAGGGAGGACTGCCTAAGAGTTTATGATGGAGGACATTGGTGAGTTTCACAAAAATAAACACAAAATAGGCACAGACTAGAGAAGAATGTAAGTTGATACAATCTGAAGTTTGAGAGGCCATCAGGAGGTTAGGATGATTAGAGGTGAAACAAACACAAATGTATTGTTTGGGTAGTACTAGAGAAGTAAGCATATGTGAAAAACAAGGCTCATTATAGGGAAATATTGTTAGGTTACATTAGAAGACATTTTATCATCTTCTTTGGAAAAAGAGTTAAAACCATTGATCTCAAAGTCTAGGAAGGGATTGCTTTGTTCTCTTAAAAATAAGGAATGCTCCAAAGGCTAAGAGTACACAAATGTAAGATGCCTAGACTGAGTTAAATAAGTTTTGTAAAAGAAGGGTGGTCCAGATAATGATTGGGCCTTGGACATTTGTGCTAACAAGTCCAGCCCATAACTAACCAAGCAAAGTGTTCTGATCATTTTTCATGACTAACTGTACAAGAATTTAAAAATTCTGAAGAAGAGTCCTTCTATGATCAGGAGTAAAAGCTTAGGTAAGGAGCCACATTTCACTAGGACTAAGAATTACCTCTACCCATTAACTCTGTAAATTATCAATTAGAATTTTGCGATGTCTCTGAATGATGCTGCATCAATTCACAATGACTATAAATTCATAAAAATAGTAATGATATTCCATAAAAAGTGTAAGCATGGTAGAAATAGAGAGCTTATATGAAGATGAAAACCTCAACAGAGCGCAGAGCCAGCAGGAAAAGATGAAGACCCTATCTCTAGCAATTATGAGTCACATTAATTTCCTTTATGAAATTGACATACATTTTTCAAGCGAAAATATTTCACAGAAATATTTCTTAATGCTGTAGGTAGAATTAGCAGTTCTTTTTAATTAGACCCTATAAAAAGCCATTTCCCACATGCAGGAACATTCCCTTGAGTTACCAATAGCAGGCCCCATAGGAATGCTGGGAAATTCAGGCAGTTTCGATGAGGCTAATCTCATGCCATCTGCTCAGCATCCTCAAAAATTCTATTCCAGGAGGCAGATCTTCAAGTTCTTAAACATCTTTTTGACTTGACTCAATGTGGCCGATAAAAATAAACTTTATATTTTGAATCACAATCCTTTGCACACTTTCTTAAGCAAACACCAAAAAATGTTGAACCAGAATTTGTCAGTGCTATACCCTCAGTCATTGTCTCCCAAAGTGTGCTTTACTCTGAGACTCAGCTCCCCTTTCCTAATGGCTGTGTATATAAGGGGTATTGTCCTCTTTGTAAAGAGTGAACTAAGCATATGTCTCTCTTCGCTCACTTCTTTTCTCTTTCTAAGGACTTTAAAGGAGCAGGCCTGACCATGTTCATGGTGAACAGAAAAGTTCTGGGAATCTGAGAAAGCAATGTCTTTAGCTATTTAACCCTTGCTCACAGTTAACCTCACCTTAAGTGAGGAAGAAGGCAAGCAAAATTCTTAAGTATTGTCTTGTGAAGGTTCATAGGATTTTCTCCGAAGAGAACATACTCTCTATCAAGGCCTGGGAAAGTGTCCTTTTCTTTATTCCTTTTGCATATAAAATATTTACTTGTTAGGCCGCCTTTGAAATAACTGCTTTCTATAGTGCTATAGCGACCAGGCCCATCAGTGTGCTGGTTAATTAAGTGTGACCTAAACCAACTTGACTTGAGCTCTGCATTAAATGCACAAAACCCATTTGAGCTGACCAGCAGCAGAAGTGGTACTCAGAAAAATTGGAAAGGATTTCTCCCAAATGCTTTCTACTTACTTATAGCACTCAAGTAATGGTTGAAGATTAGCATATGACATGACAGATTACATTAAGTCATGTCTTCCCAGTGCTTTATGACAGCACCATCACATTAGCTTCTTAGCGCGGGCACGTTGAGGCATGCAAATGTTTTCAGACCCTCTTATTCAAATCTACAAGCTGACATGGCAGCCCTGATATGATTATTAGTCATTTGAGAGACTTTAATTCACGTCATCAGATAACAGACTCTGCTAAAAGGGTTAGAGAAACTGTCTGCTTTTAATGAAGCTCTCAAAAAAAGATCCTCAAAAACTCTGCTACACACCAAGACACTGATTTGACTTTATTGACAAGATCCCTCTAAGAATGAACTTGAGTGGAATAATTAAATAGGCCTCTAGACATCGGAAATGTTGTCTATCTACTTTTAGAGAAAACCTTGTTGAATGGTTTTGTTTGCTGCCCACCCCTTGCTAATTTTAACTAGACTGTGGCCTCTAGTAAAAGCATGGGTGACCCTCAGACATTTTAAAATCTAATATCCAGTATGTGTCTAACTGGTAGGAGGGTCATTGTTCCTAGAACATTTATTATTGTTTGGGCACACTCACTATCAGAGTTTACAATAATAGGTCAATGGCCACAGATGATTTGACTAAGGGGACTACAGGACTGAAAAACCTCAATGCTTATAATCCAGAGTTTGCTGTGATTTTGTTTTGTAGTCAAATTTTGTTTAATGATGTAGTGATATGTCCTTGAACCTCTTTTTTAAAAGTTTTAACACAGATCCATACAGGTCTCCGTCCATCAAAATCTGCTGAGGATGAAGAAAGATGGCACAAGAAATTAAATTGCCAGGTGAGCAAATAGCCAGAGAAGCCTTTGACAGGGAGAAAGGAAGTTAGATGCTGGGGCTAACAGGACAGCCATCTCCTCAAACCTGGAGAGTGAGTGAGGATGCCTTCTTTGCCTCCATTTCCTCCCTTCTCTTCTCTTCTCTCTTATTCTTTTTGATTAAAGTCTAAACAGTGACTACTGAAAAACAACTATTGGAAAAATGTCTTAAGATCAAAGATTAGGGGCTGGAAACGTGGTTCCAAGGTAGATCAGGACTGCCTGTAACTCCAGCTTCAGGGCCATCAACACATCTGGAACTCCTGGGCACCTGCATTCCTCTTGTTTATATATCACCCTTCCCAGCACATAATTGAAATGATAATAATAAAAAATCACTTTAGAAAAGAGAAGACTGTAGAAATACAGAGCTTTCCCCAAACCTCAAATGCTGTTGTCAACTACCTCATGTTGGCATAGAAAGAAAACTATATTCACAGTTGAAGCTATACTATTTTCTGATAACTCTACAGAAACATTCAAAATTATTCATCTGTGTTGGTTTTGTTTTGTTTTTTTTTTTCTCTGAATAGGTGCATGCTACCTTTAGCCTAACTGAATTAAATGTGACTTAATGTGTGCCCTGATTCTATGCCTCTAACTTTATTGTCCTTTCAGTCTGTCAGCTGTTCCTGTAAAATTGTGTATGCTCTATTTCCATTCCTGTGGCCTTTCTTCTAGTCAACTATGAAGTTTTCTAACACAATCCTGGATAAGAGAGAGGATAAGCTACTAAATGTTGAAAATGTAAAGGGACTTTGATGATGATACCACAGACAAGTTCTTATTTATCCAAGAGTTGCATAAAACAATAATCTGGAAAAAAAAAAGATTCACAAGAAACGAAGTATTGCACTGTGGATCTCAGACTGTGTACTTTATTGTCTCTATCTTTCGTCCTGTCTCACTTTCTATGTGCCTTCCCATCTCTGCCAGCTGTGATCATGGACTCTGTTACTGCTAGACAGAACAGATTTTTTTTTTTTTTTTTTTTTTTTGACAGAACAGATTTATGCCACACAACTGACAGAAGCTGGGTCTTTAGTGAATTCCAGTGACACCAGAAAAATTCTGCAAATCTTTCCATCTAACTCATAATTTCCAAACCCAGTTGGGAAATCTGAGTAGACATCCCAGTTCTGCAGGGCAGTGGAAAAGTCTTTTCTAAACTAGATGCACAGTGCTCAGTGCTGGGAACTCAGACCAGCTCCACAGTGCCTGTTTGCTGAATCCCCTGCATTTGCTTGCAAAGCAAGGGAGATGGGTGATGCTTCTGTAGACTGGGTTGCTTCTGTGAAAACCCTAGTTCTTTCATATCTTAAGAGAAATAGTAGGTCCACCCTTAGTATCCCGGAGCACACTTGCTATAATGGGTTGACATCTCTTCTTGCATTCAAATATTTTCAAAGATATTTCAGTTTTGATCTCTTAGTTAGAACCACCTCCCCCTATGGATTTCTATTTCTAGTGTGTTCCTCCCTACCACCACCTTGGAAAATAACTCCTTTGGATTATAAGCACACCTGGTTAGTGGCAGGCCTTGCTTATCTTTCTAAGTCTACTTTGTATGCATAGAGCTGGGTATGTGTATGATTGTGTTCAACAACAGCTAGTCACTGAGCGAATGAGCAAATAGAAAAAGAACGTTGGAAATTATCAAAACAATACAGAAGTTCGTCTTCTTGGTTTCCTTGCTTTTGCCTCATGGATCACTATAGTATTTGCACACTGTCAGTCTTCTTTGATGCCCCATGATCACCACTTATCTATTTCTGTCTACATACGTGCATGAATATAAAAATACATGTTTTGCACTGAGTTCAATCCTGTTTTTTCTACATCAAATATTATGAACTTATAAATTGCTTTAGTAGATTTACAGGCACTTGCCCCATGGACTGAAGGACAATTATAAGTACCATACAACCAGATCCTGTTGATACTTTAATCTGCTCTGCTCTGCTCTGCCCTCTCAGTTTAGTATTCTGGATCTGTTCTCTTGAACAAACTCACCTCAGGTACAAATACACAAGCCTTCCAAAGATTTCAAGTAAAGATCTCACAAATTTTCTGGAAATATCTTTGGCTCAATTGCCTCATCTGAGGCCTCCAGAGACCAAAATCATAGATCTTTGAGATCAAAAGCATATACAGAATATACAATATTTTAAAAATATTATTTGGATGCCAACATCTAACATCCCATAAAATTTGCACGGGCTTAAGCTAATTTCCCAGCACCATGTTTTACCATTTCTCTTTCTCTCTAACTCCAGGCTTTAAAAGAAAACAAATATCTCCATGCGTAGATTAGAACCCTCCTGTAAACACATGTTTCTATCAAAACCAATCAAAGTGGAAAAAATAAAGAACAGGGTCCTGCACATTTCTCCTTAGATCTGATGTCTGATTTTCATTAGGTTTAACTTTATTTCTTTTAGATCTTAGGCATTGACCCATTATTTATTTTCCTGGCTGGGCCTTGTTCTTGCCAATATTTCACTCTGGTTCCTGGAGACTCTACAGGAGAGGTTCAAGGCTGTCACAGTCTCTCTTCTCTTCTGTTAACCCATGGAGGCAGACATTTGTTACTGGAATCTCTGACTCTATCTTAGAGCAAATTCTAAGCACTCTTTCTCCTCTTCACTACTTCTTAATTTCCCCTCCTTTTACTTGATTCATGACTGAATAATTTATTCATCACATCACATCTTTATAACTCAGGTTTTTGTAGTAATTTACACAGGCCCATATGCTTTCTGCTGCTGCCTCTGTAAAATTTCCAGGGCAAATATTAGTATGAAAAAAAGTGCTGAAAATGAAAGTTGTATTGTACCATCTTTGCTCTTTTTGAACAAAATATAGCTTGGCATCCTCCATGTGGTATGAGACATTTCTTTAATTTTGCAAGATTTCATATATATGCATATGTACTTTCTTTCTGAAACTCAAACATTTTTAACGTGAATAACGAATTAACATTAACACGGGCTTCAGATTCAGTATGCTGGTTACATTACAGCCAAATCATTCCTAAAATTAAAGTCGTCACAAAAGGAGCTTCAACTAGTTAGCAATTAGCTCATTTTCAGAGGGCATTCTGGGTAAAACCTGTCGGATCTATTTGTACAGTTCATGTGATATAAAACATAGGTTAAATGTAAGAAGGACCAGACAAATTCCAACTTGGAAACTGGACTCAGAAGGCTGAACTAGCCTTTCTGAGTTCAGATTTCATTGAAGAGAAAATGAAAAATTATGTCCACATCTAAACTTGCTCATGCTATAAAGAACAAAAGAGAAATTCAAGGAAAATATTTTACAGACAGAAATAAGTGAACAAAGTGTTAACAAATATTACTTAAAAAGAAATCCTTCACATAGTCACAGTCTTTGTTCCTGTTTCAAAGACACTTGTGTATTTTCAGTTAAGTTCCATAGAGTTTTTGGTAGACTCTTTGCATTAGCAAATAATATGTCAGGTCAACTTAAAGGCACCAGTGAATTAGTATCCAGATGGTACTGTCATTTTTAAATAAGGTCTTGAAATAGTATTTGTGGCTTTCTGTATCCAGCAAAATAATAGAGCAAATAAACAGTCCAGTCATTGATAATTGTTCATAGGCTACAACAGACTGGATGTGGTAGATTTTGCTTCTTTGGGTCATGTAGGCTGGAGACTTCATTACAATAACTTTTTCTCATAACTATGAGAATATTTCACAGAAAGCAACTTAAAGAAGAATAATTGTTTTCACTTGTGGGACAGAAAGACATGGCTCACTGGGAGAGATTGAAGCAGTTTATGTCACTGTGACCATAGTCAGAAAGCAAAGAAAAATCACTGCTGGTGTCTCTCAAATTATTCTTAGTACTGAGTCCAGGACCCCAGCCTATGAGATGATTTCACTCATTGTCAGAATACCTCCTCAGTTAATTTCTGTAAACACCCTCATACATATGCCCAGAAGTTTATCTTCTAGGTGAGAATAAGTACAGTAAAGTTTAACCATCACATCCTTAAAATTTCTTGACGTTAGAAGAGGGGCAGAAAAGACCAGTCCAGTGAGAAGGCTGAGACAGCCATATAACTAGGTCTCCACCAGCAGTGCTCAACAGCACCTTCAGGCAGTTTCTATTGTGACTCAGTGGGATAAAAATAAATTGAGTCATAGCTTCATAAATTCCTTATTAGAAGAAACAAATCATATGTAGCTTTATATGAGAGTCCATTATATAAAGCATATTTAAACGGTTGGGTTGAGAATGAGGTGAGTATCTGAAACCTTATATCGTGTAAGGACCCCCATCTCAGCTATAATTGTCTTTTACTCATGGTCTTAGTGAAACCTTTAGGTCTCGTGATTTGTCATATTCCTTCAAATATCTTTCACTGTGATCTAGATCATCTAATTTCTCAGTTCCTGTCCTCCAATTATAAACCTCCCTCTCAATCCTTCTGGAGAAATGTAACATTTGAAAAGAAACAAATGCTCATGTTAATGCCACTTAATAGTACGAACAGTTTTCTTCCTCACTATCAATATTAATAGAAAATATGTGTTGTATATGTTTGTACGCATATTTGCCTGTGCATGCATGCATGTATGTGTAAGAGGGGCGGAGGAAAAATCTCAGATGTTGTTCCTCAATAACTATCTTCTTGTTTTCTGAGGCAAACTCTCTAAATGGCCTGAAGCTTTCTGTAGGCTAAGCTGGCTAGACAGTAAGCCCCAGATGCTTGCCTGTCTCCAACTCCTCATCCTAGGACTGGAACAATGCTTCATTGTTCTTACATTGGTTCTAGGGTTTGAACTCAGATCCTCCTGCTTGTGTAAAAGCATTTTACTAAACTAAGTAAACTATCTACTTAGTCTCTACTATTAATATTTTCTATAAATAATACGTTACATATTATAACATAAATTATATAAAATGTATATTCATATACCTACTATATATATCAACTATTAAATAGTGATATTTTTCTCAAGAACCAATGATTACTATTAATTTTCTGTCATTCTCTTCCATGTTTTCATTAAAAAGCAAAGTGAAACTTATAAGTTCTTTCACAAATGATAAATGAAAATATTTACTATGATTCTAAAATGGACAAAATGTTCTGTTTTCATTTTCTTTCTGCTCAGAGGATGAGTAATAAGCAAATGAGACATAGACGGGTTGATTACTTTTTAAAAAAATTATAGTATTTGTCATATGAATATTTTACATGTGTTTAGTTATGCATTTCTCTGAGCTTTTAGGTAATTACTTCTTTCCTTTGAAATAATCCTAACATAGACTATCTTACCCTCTCTGTGAGAGTTTCTACCTTATGCACATGAAAAGATATTATTGAACACTGATGTGTACTTTTGTCTACAAATTTATATGCCTATGAATCTATAGTTAATTGAAAATAAAAATTATAAGCTATTATGTATTTTGGATATCCTTAATTGCATTCTTCAAACACATGGCTTCTGGCTTTATGCCTTTGCTTCTGCTTTCCTCTTTTTGGCAGGGGAAGGGGCCTCTTACGTTCTATCATCCAGTTAGTAAATTCTTTCTTTGACTATATCTTTTCAGCCATCTCTTTAAATATTTTTAAGTAACTACATTATTTCTATTTATTTTTGGTTCTTTTTCATGCCTACATCAGTTATTCCTATATTATAGCTGTATTCTTACATGTTTTCTCATAATTCAAATTCCTTGAGAGTTGACTTTCCCCATTAATATACATTTTCTCATTCATGGTAGAATTCCTCTCTGATGCACGTTTTAAATCCTAGGCATGACCTAGATGATAGTTGTCCAGTATGGGCTACTTTAATCATTGCTACATAATCATTCTTACAGTGTTATGTATTTCCATACCATTTAACTCCAATTCAGCCTACTTCCCTAATGTGGATTTTCATCTGTTGCAACAGACAATTTATATTTAAGGGCCCAAGTGGACAACTAACTTTAGGTGTGAAGTATAGTGGGAAGGAGAGATATCATATTCCTCTTTATGAATCAGCCTTTCCTCATCTCTAAGAAGGAGACATAAGATCCTTGTTTTGTTTTCTTTCATTTGCTGGCTATGGTTTGAGCTATTATCAGCATGTGCATTTTCAAATCATATCCCTAAAATGTTTTGCAAATTATTTGATTTCCAGTTAGTACTAAGATTCTTTAAACCTTGATATTTCTCTCTTGCATTCAGACATAAACATGCATTACTATATGTGAAAGATTATTTTACTTAGTATTTCTAACTTGGACCCCCAAACAGGGTGTTTTATGTCTTCTACTACTTTCTTCCAGAATTCTCTTATATATTACCTTCTATCATCTATTCCTGGGTTTATCTGAGTTCTCTTTAATCTTTGAAGGCAGGAACCTTAGCTCATTAAACTTTGAATCCCTCATGAAACCCATAATATTCTTGGACACAGAGAGACTGAAAGATTATATGACTGGCTAAGCATTTTTCTTACCACACCTTACTTTTGATAAATATCTTTATTTAGACATATAATTCATGCAAGATTTATTATCTCTAGATGTCTGAGATTCTGTTAATCACCTTGTCTAGTACCCAAGATGGATAGTGGTGAACACAAACACAACAGCACATTTAGTAAGTTATTAATTCCATCCACTTCCTCATCTACACCACAGATCAGAATGTCTCCAACTTTTCTGAGCGTGAGTATCCTAGGGAGAATATTGCTGCATTAACAGTACATTTTACACTTCATAGCTCTGCAAACTCAGAGAATGAGGCCTCTGAACAGTGAATAAGGCAAGAAACAGAATGAAGAAAAAATTCTGCTTCTTCAAAGTGTTAAGAAACTTAACTTGAGCAACTATTGTTCAGGGTACTATAATTCTTGAAGTGGTTTTTGCTCCTCTCAAATATTCACTTTCAGAAATTTCAGGACGACATCAGTTTTAACCCTGTGCTTAGGTCCTCTTCTGTTTCCAGTCATTTTGATTTCTACAATCATCATTAGAAGATGTTCAAAATTGTTCTGAGTCATGCAAGGCCTTCTGCTCCTGCCTCAGAACACCAGACTTCCACACACGTCATCACAACTACTATGTTCTTAGATCCAGTTCTTAGTACTGACTGGGAAGGTGAGGCATCTTCACCTTATATATTCCACACTAGAAATGTCTTGTCATATGTGCTTGGAAAATGTCTACCTAAATTGCAAAGACCCAATCCATTCTTATTGTGTCTAGGAAAGTGTAAAGTGTTTCTTAGAGTTTCTCCCAAAAATGTTCATTAAGAAGACCTCTAATTTAACAACTATGAGGTAAAATAAATGTAACAGTTGTAAGTTTAAACAAATTTATGGGTCTTTTTTGAATAGTAGACAAGAAAAATTTAAAGGCAAACATTTTTCAGGGAAGATTTGGTACCTTAGCAGAGACCTCAAACATTTAATGAGATACAACTATTCCAGAAACACACTAGTTACTTTTGTTGTTGTCGTAACAGATAGAGAGACCCAATAATTCAAGGGAGGGAGAATTTATCTTGGCTAAGCATTTGAGGGGATATATTTCATCATGGCAAATAAGGTGTGTCACTGAGAATGTATAGTTACTGGTTACACTTTGTAGGCCAGCAGAAAGCAGCAAATGGTTATTCTAGTACTAATTTCTTCTTTTTTCCTTCAGCCTGAGAGTTCTGGCCTGTGAGTGTAATGCCACTTATACTCAGAGTGCAGCACTTCCCCCAGTTAATCTTCTGTAGGAACACCCTCAGAGGTATAGGTAAAATTACAGACATGTCATATTCATGCCTCAGAAAGACTTTGAATCCAATCAGGTGACCAATCACAATTAATCACCACATTTATAACACAAGAGCATTCATCCATTATCAGATCTCCTAATGAATAGCTGATTGACTCAGGGGAGACCTGATCATTAAAACCCCTCAGTCATGGGGCCACTTTCCCTTTTTGTTTTAGTGGGAGTTCTTTGCCTGATGCCTGCATCTGCTTTGCTGCCTTAGCTGATAAGTGACTATTTGGGCTATTACTAGAATGGCTGTACTATCTATCACAGAGCTAATAATTATGCCAACAGGTATAAACTGGAATTGTCCTGAGCAAACTGGGATGTATGACCACTCTAGCTATTGACTGCTTAACCTAGTATTTTTGCCTGATATTTATAGCCCAGTATTTTTCTAACTGAAGGTCATATTCTTTAGTAATAACCACCACTTACAGTGCACCCATTATAGAGTCGACTCTGTAATAAACGACTTTTTGACAGATGAGGAAATCAAGGCTGATAAATTAGATGGCTTAGCCAAGACCACCCAGCTTTAGCTCAGTGGGTTTAAGATTTGGACGTCTCTCTGGCCACAATACAACTCTTTGGTCTTGCAGTCTTTATTCCAAACCACACCAACATGCTATACAAAGTCCATTTTGCAAACTACTTTTGCAGTTTGAAGTCTGCCTTAATATAAGGGAGCACCTGATTCAGGCTGCATATTCTTAGAGGGATGGGAGAGATGTTCTGGAATGGTGAGGTCTCACTTGCACAGTTTGCATTTTCCTTTCTCAAGGGGCATTTTCTGGGTGCTCCACAGGCCTTTGATTCCTTTCTTCCTATGACACTCTCACCTACCCTCCCTTTTTTTTTCATCCTGTATCCACTGTTCCCTTCATTGTTAAAAGCCCTTTGCATGCTTTAGTCAGAGAAGGCCGCTTAGGTGTTGATTCAGCTTTTCAGTATGTTAATGTATATCGCTCAGAGCAATTTGACACTCCACACCTGACGGATTCTGAGGTTCTTTGAATTGCAGTTGTTATGTTTCCCCAGGTTGTTGTAAGGTTTAGCACTTACAGACAAGGGTGTAGCTCCAGGGATCAGGCTAGTTTTTCTAGGGGTTAGAGAACCTCCAGGCTTGCTTTAGATTAATCCTCCCTGTTAGCAGCACTTATTACTCTTACAAGCAGGGCAGCCTCCAGCACCAGGGCTGCCCACCAACAGGGGAAAGCTCAGGGGCCTGACTCAGGTGACTACATATTCCAGGTGCAATATGGGAGTGTGTCCGAGATAAGAGACAATGAACGTGGTAGGAACTGTGAAAAATCTATTGTACTGGAGGTGAGAGGGGAGAGATAAACTCAGTAAGCTGCCAGCTCATTTTCTTACCACACTATCATGAGCTTTAACTAAGAAAAAAAAATCTGTTTGATCTCCTGTGTTGGAGATGTATTTCAAGACCCGTATCTGTCACTAGAATCTACAAAGTGTGCTTCAGCTATAAATCTCTGCCTTGAATGTACACATGCAATTATCTCAGAGAGATCTGGCTTCCATAAAAATGACAATTGTCATTCCCGATCTTGCTTTCCTTCTTATAAATATAATGTTTATGTTTAAAAATAACTTCCGAGTGATAAGTAACAGAGAAATTTATGCCATTATCACATTAAATGTCACACCCTTAAATGTCGATTGGCAGTCGGGAAAGAGCAATCCTTTCACTTCAACATTGTGTCTTCCAGGAAGACTACTCTGAAAATCACCAGTGCAATTGCTTTGTCAGTTCAAGGTCCTGAGAGTCCATGGGTTGAAAGCATTGTGGATTCACCTGGACCATCGCTGTGATGTCAAGTTCAGTTATTACACAAGTTTTCCCTCATACTTGACATGCTCTGGATCAAGGATTGCATTATTCAGCCACTGACAGAGGGGGTTTCCCAGATCATCCCAAGTTCTTATTTACTATGTATCTCTGTGGTGGAGAACTGGATGTGATTTTCAAATTTAAGAGTCTATATCAAAAGTTAATTTTATCAGGATGATATTGGCTTGTTTGTGGGGATTTCTCTCAGAGGATAGTCCATTCCTCTAAACTGGACCGTGCCTGCAGAAGTAGAACCATGGCTTGCTTATTATGTGACTCATTGTAGATGCCTAATAAGCATTCACTCATAAAATTGCTACCTACTATGCTGATAATAGTGACAGGTCATATAGAAAACTCATGAGGCCAAAACTCTTCTCAGTTATGGAGATGCAGCACTTGTTTTCCCTCATTAAGCTCTGATGATAGATGCTACAAATGAGAATCCCGAAGCCTAGAGAAGTTTAGTAATCAGCCAGAGCCTTCAGTTGACATATGTGATGGGTAAAGCCTTTGAACAGCTGTAGTGTCAACTCAAAACCCATTCCTTCAATTACTAATGTACAGCCCATGAGTGTCTTCCTTGTTTTAGGTAAACTGACTTCCAGGGCAGTAACTTTGGTTGAGGTATTGGTGATGGCATGTTTTATAATTGCTATTACTAGTCAAGCTCAGAGCAGTGCCCCTGCCACATTCCTTTCATGTTTTCCACAGATCAGAAATGTTATTACTCTGATGATGCTAATTAAGAAACAAACCAACAAAGAAGCAAAGAATGAGCTCCAGGTCACATGGCACCAGGTATGCCAATCAGAGGGTCTGAAGCAGGTCTATCAAAGGCTTGTCTCTTTGTATTTGACCCTGTTTAACTATATGTATGAAAATAAACCCATTGGTGGAATTTGTTAATGTTTGCCATTTCTTGTGTATATGTGGGTGTGCACATGTTTATGTATATGTACTGTTATGCAAGTCTATGGACTCTCAAGGCCACAGAAGGACTTTGAGTATCATGCTCTGTAGCTTTCTACCTTATACCCTTGAGACATTGAACGTGGAGCTCACTGTTTAATCAACTAGGCTAGCTGGCTAGGGAGCTCTAGTGATGCTCCTGATTCTTCCTGAGTCTCAGCCACAGAGACACAGAGCTATACCACACTTCGTCAGCTCCCTAAGAACTAATTGCCATGAGTGAGAGGCTTTTAGATGTTCACGCTGTCCATGCCATCCTCACCAAAATTCCAAAGTATCTTTCTAAGGTTCTGCAGAGAAAATGAACCTATGAGACACCCACCTTCTGCATAGGACATACCATTTACTGCCTGGCAGAGAATTGGGCAAGGAATTAATTGGTATTTTCAGGCAGAGATAATTAGATTGATTGGTTATAAAGATTCACTGTTGTTATCCAATGTGTTCCACCAAACTGTTTTCAAAAGAGACACCCAAGGATGCATATGGATGATTTTTATTTTGTCTAGCCATACTGTTTTAGCAAGAGAAGATTAGGACCAGTATCCACACTGCTGACCATCTTGACTTTGACTCAGTGGCCATAAACCTCTACCAGAGTCTTACAGCCAGTGATATGTGGGGCTGAAAGGCTGGGGTCATGGTCAGGACATTATTTGATCTTGAACTTCTCCAAAAGAGATGGTTTCCACCTGTCTTTTTCTCCTAAGTTTTATTTCCAAAGGATATAGTAGAAAGACCAGTTTGCGGAGACCATGGAAAGGGTCTCCAGGTATTGATAAAGTGTGTAGAGAGTTTATATGAACCCTAGATATGGGGCATGGAGCTAGAAATGGTAAGAAATGGTGGAAACACTAGGTTGAAATTTGAATATATGTACATGTATATTCATTGTCTATATGTATGTATATATATTCACACACTGTAGGAAGCTAGAATCTTTCTTGTATAGTAAATAGTTATATTTACAAAGATTAATGTAAATTTGAGATCTATCATTTGTCTACCATCTTGTCATGGGCTCTACAAATGTTAGAACAAACTTCTCCATAGAGCGCCTTGAATATGTCCCTGAGTCTTTTTAAATGAGGCTATTGACAATACGAAGCCTGGGCCTCCCATCTCCATTCATAACACACTTATTGCCTTTTCATAGCAGAAACTGTTGGGGTGAATATTTTTTTCTGGTTTTAAAAAAGAGCAAACATTTAAAAGCCACAGACACTTATGCAATTAATCCTTGAAATGATCTTAAAAGGCTTTGACCAAAATTTCCTGCTTTATAATAGTGAGGAAATGAAAGCATCCAGAGGGCTGAAGCAGTCCTGAGGCCTGCCTACTGTTCCTTGCCTTCTTGGTTCTAATTATGACACAGCTCTGCTCTAACCCTTGTAGACACAGTCTTGAATGAGCATACAAAATACATAGGTTGTCTTTTGTTGTTGTTGCTTTGACATCTTTTAATTTAAGGATTTTTTAAATACCATCCACACTTTCCCTTCCTTTCCCTCCTCCCACGCATCTCCCAGATTCTCGCACCCCACTCCACCATTCACTCCCATGGGGAGTCAACAAAGTCTGGGATATCAGGATGAGGCAGGACCAAGCCCCTTATCACTGTATCAAGGCTGAGCAAGGTATTTCTCTATAGGGAATGGGTTCCCAAAAGCCAGTTCATGCACTAGGGATAAATCATGGCCCCAATGCCAGAACCCCACACTACTGTCATCCACATTCAGAGGGGCCTAGTTAGGTTCCATGCAAGCATCCCAGGTGTAAATCCAGAGTCAGTGAGTTGTTCCAGGTAGCTTAGGTAAGCTGTACCTGTGGGTTTCCTCTCATGATCTTCACCTTTTTAGCTAGGTTGTCTTAACAATACCCATCAAGCTTACAGATTCTTTCTAATGTTAGAAGCTTTTGGTCTTAAATCATTTCCATTTGCATTAATGTGAGTTCTGCAAGGGGTGGGGTCATTTGAAGAGAATATACATTTATATGGTGCTGCTTCTAAGGGCAGTAGTATTTTGTCCTTTTCTTTAAAAATAATATTTTCTGAACAATTTAGGGTTGGTCATTACATAGGAAGCAGGCTATGTGTACACTGGTGTAAAAATGAATCTAAGAGCAATAATGTCACCAAGTTATTTTCCTCTATTTTGATTCCTTGTTCATGAAACCATTGGATCTCACTGCAAGGTTTCTGTTGGGCTAGCTGGAAGACTGTGCTGTGATTTTTTTTAAAAAAAGGAGGACAATCTTCAGTTGCTTTCTTGGCAGACAAGTGACTAGGAATCCATCCTCTTTGGAAAGGGCACATTCTTACAACTACTGCTGTGCCCAGACTCTCCCAGGCCAGGTTTCCTTGTGGGCTCTGAGTCAGCCATTGTCTCCTGCAGTTTTCTTGCCTCTCCCTTCCATACTTTCCATCTCCTGGTCCTCCTCACCTTGCCCAGTTTGACATCCACTTTCTCCAATGCTCTGTGGCTCATTCTTACCCTGGTTTCTGTTATCTTTTATACATCTCACAGTTCAGGTTCAAGAGTTCACTTTTATCCCTGCAGGGTAGTGTCTGAGTAAACATGGGCATGTGACTCCTTGATCCAGGGTGTTAGTGACCCAGAATTCTTGGTGTATGACTTCTGCAGTCCAGATAGAGGGCAACTCCATGACATGAGAAAATCTACAGTGTGGGTCCAAGGACAGTAGAAGAACAATGCAAAGAGCAGTAGCTCTGAATGCAGCATCTCTGGGTCCCAGGAAACATGACCTGCACAGGAAACCTTGATACTCACTTATTGAGTTCGGGCACTGTATACTTCTGTGTATGCCAATGTCAGTAGGTAAATAGGATCTAATTATATGTTAGAGAAAACTGCTGATCATGATGAGTCTCATAGACACTAGGGTCTAAGCAAATGAGAACAGTTAAAAGGTCTAATTTTGCTATGTAAGAATAATAGTCATTGTGGTAATTACAGTGTGTTATTTGGTTTCTTACTAAAATAATTTTCTATTTCTTCATGATTAGTTTATATTAAAAGTTTTATATTTAATATAATTAGACTTGCTTTTGGTTTGTTTTAGGATGCATTGTTCATTTTTTAAAACAGAGAATAATTAATTGCCCTTTACTTTCAAACATCTTTATTATGTAGTTTACATGTTGGTGGCAGTTCACCATATTCATGGCAACACCACATATATAGTATATGAATAAGTTAATATGTATGTATTTAATTCCATGACATTTGTCCAGAATATGTTAGGTTTTGTATAATATATTAAAGTAGTTAATCAGAGAATAAGCTAGCTTTCTGAATTTGGATTAAAGATGAGTTGGGAGGACCATAAGGAATGGTAACCAGGACCAACATGATGGTTCAGCAGACAAATGTGTCTGCTGCCAAGACCAATGATCTATGCTTGGCCACCAGAAAGAGAGAAGCAATTCCCATGTGAGTTGCTCTCTGTCCTTCACAGGGATGTCATGGTATTTATATTCATAAACATGCACACGTGCACACACATATACATATATACATACATAAAGAAGTGTAATAAAACTTTTAAAGAAAATATTTTAAAAAATGATAAATAATTGTGTTTTACTGCCACTTTCCATATAGATACACACACACACACACACACGCACATATATATATATATATAAATAAATATATATATATATATATATAAATGGGACCTTTCCATTCTCAGAGAATGAAGTGGCTAATTAGAAGTTTTAAATGTGTTATTCAAAATAGTGACCCTGAACCTTTTGAGTTAAAATCTCTATTTTTTTAACTTATTGAACAAATTTCATAACCTCATTGTGCTTAAGTCTTTGCAACTATAAAAGGAAATGCTGCAGTTGATATCATCAGGTATTTTAAGGATTTTTTACTTATTTTATTTTTTATTTTCTTTACTTATTCTATTTTCTAATCCAGTGTGTATAGTTCCTCAAATAAGCAGTGGAGGTGTAGAGCAAGGTAGCAAGAAAGCTGCTTGATGATTCTGGCAAGAGAATGTCATACTATATTTGTGATGAACTATGAGCTGATATCAGTGGAGTTCCAGAGAAGGTTAAAAAAAAGTTTCCCCAATGCTAGACTCACTAGGTGTCTATATACCCATGAGGGTTCCAAGTTGAAGTTTATGTTTATTGCAAACATTGTTTTCTATTTGAGCAAAAGAACAAGGCTGGGCACAGCTATGATTATATCTTAGTTTATGTTGTTACTTTTATAGACTATCTGCAACTGGATGATTTACAACAAATAGAAATTCATTTAGTTCACAGTTCAAGAGACCAAGAACTCCAAGATCAAGAGGCCATATCTGGCTAAGTTTTCTTTCTGAGTTATCCAAAGACAGAAGACAGGAAGGCAAATGGAAAGCAGGGAAGGGTAGCAGAGAGGGAGGCAGAAAGGAGCTAGAGAGAACTTACCCTTCCTGTCTGCAATCCACTCATGCTGGCTCACCCAGTCTTGCAGCAGTGACATTAGTTTACTCTTGAGGACAACACTCCTTTGACTTAATCATCTCTCACAAGTCTGCCCTTTTGACATTGTGACACTGTACATGTAGTTTCTGACATGAACTTTGAGGGACATCTTCAAACAATATCAGATGTTTTCCACTAGCATTACTCACAAATAAGTATTATATTTCTTTAAGTTGTAACTACATTTTATATATACGTACTCACTTTTTAAAACAACAAAAGTAGTGCATATAAGTATAGGCAGTTGTAAACATAAATGACACAGATATGTGTGTGTGTGTGCGTGCACACACATACACACAGAGAGAAGAAGAACAAAAATCAGATAGTCTATTTGAGAAACTTTCCATGCAGAAGAGCAACTATGGAGCTTAGACACCATCATTCTCCTGGTGCCAAGTACTCAAGATGCAGATGTGGTCTCTAAAAGGAAAGAAACAGACTTATCTGTGTCAAGTTTGCAAACAATATCTCCATGTGATGGTGGCTGTCACTTTTCTAGAATTCCTGCAGTGTTTCAAATCAAATGACAAGGATGCCTTACTCCTATACTGTAACCCTGTCTCTGAGCACCTATGAGCAAGTTACTCCACTTTTCTGTGTCTCAGCTTACTCACAAGGATGGTTTCTAAGTCACTGTCTGATTAAGACTATGTGAACAAGTTGTCTCTGGGAGGAGTTTGAAGAAATGCTGGGACAAATTAATATGGGCAGGAAATAGAACTTTTATGTAGCTCTAAAAGTACTGAAATGAAATAATAATAATAAAATTCCATATGAAATCATTTAGAAATCTATCATTTTAACTTCTTTCTAGAAAGCTGTGCTCTTCTGTTCAGTAATTCCATTTTGTATATAGTTTTCAGTAATATATGAAAAATATAAGAAGCTTTATTAAATATAAGCAATTGTTTTTCACATATTGACTACTTCTCATTCTGTGTGTGTGTATGTTTGTATAAAGTAAGACTAAAGAAATTGCTTTTGTTCAATGCCATACTCTGACAGCGAAAATCAAGGGAAAATTTAAAGCTTGTTTAATCTTTAAACCTTATCTTTACTGCTAAAGTACTTCAAATTTCTGGAGTTTTAATGATTTTATAAACTTTACTTCTTGATAAGTAATCAAAATACTGCTGTTTCACATACAATGAGAATTTATTTCTAAGTGAAGTAAAAATTACCGGAATTATTGTGATACTACTCTGTATTAGACATTATGAACAGCAGCTTATAGGTGTTGCTTCATATTTTTAAAAATTATTCCTATTGTAGGAGGACCTACAAAGTCCATTTTACAGATGAGAAGAATAGCTTGTAGAAATTTTATGTATCAGGGCTGCAAATGGTGACATGCAATTTGAACTCTGTGGCAGTTTGATCCTCAACTTTAGTCAATATCTATTTCTAAAGATTTTAAAATCTTGAAATTATTTTAATTATGTTTATATATGTGTTAGGGAGTATGTGTAATTGAGAACATGATCTGTGAGAATCCAGAAGAGGTTATCAGATTTGTTGGAGCGGGAGTCAGAGGCAACTGTGTATCTGAGTTGGGTTCTGGGAACTAAACTTCGGTCTTCTGAAAGAACAATTGAACCTGCATCCAATTTCTTTAAAAATCATTGACAAGACTCTACCTGCTCATTTTCTGATACTTTATTTTATTTGACTATTTACCGTGGTACTAGAATAATTTAGAGATAATGTCTCTATTCTTTTGTTCACTATGTATATTCTTTGTAGCTGTAATGCTTTTGAATTTGATGAGACGATGACACCTTCTATTCAATGACCAATATCCCAAGTGTATTTTACTTAACAGATTCCTCAATGCTCTTGTTATTTGCCAGACACTAAACTCTTTACAGACAAAACTTAAATTTGCTTCATTCTAGTAAAAAGAATAAATACTATTACCAGTCCTAATTTTACAAAAGAGAAAATCAAACTGCAAAATGGTTTTTTTAATAATTGTTCAATGCCATCTACTAGGAAGTGGCTGAAAGTGAAACCCTGAGCTCCAGCACCTCACATTTCAACTAATACATTGTGAGTTCTTGGTTAAGGGGGTCATGTTTGTTTTGTTCATTTGCCTGTCCACTTTCAATACTGGCTTCCCACCTTACACTAGCAAGGCCTTGAGCCTAGATTAACTACTTTGGTTCCTGACATTTGTTGCCCATCTTTCTCAGGAGTCTCTAGTGAAACTGCAGTGGAACAGTCCAGCTTGAAACCTTGCTGTACACTCAACACTATATTTAAAGATAGGCTGAAAACACAAGTTGAAGCAAAAGCAAATGTGGGGAATGTGGTGTTTTTAATTGTGCGGTATTATCTTTATTGTGAACTCAGTTTTTTGTTTTGTTTTGTTTTGTTTTGTTTTGTTTTGTTTTTGAGATCTTCTGATAGTTTTGTTCTGAGAAGAATCCTAGGAATGTAGGCAGCAAGCATGGGGCTCAATGTTGAAGTTAGTCTATGTTAGTTATTAACAGTCACTTTTTAAAAAAATATGTATTTTTTTATGTGAATTGGTGTTTTGCCTGCATGTATAACTGTGTAAGGGTGTCAGATATGGGAATTACAGACTGTTGTGAGCTGCCATGTGGATGTTGGGAATCAAACTCAGGTCCTCTGGAAGAACAGTCAGTGCTCTTAAGCGCTGAGCCATCTATCTCTCCACCCCGTTTTAGGGCAAGAAAGCTAAATATATTAACAGTTACTTTTGACCCATCTGGAAAGTTAGCCTTTCCAAACATGGTAGCATTTGTCAAAGACTTACATTTGAATGCCAAGGCCTTGGCTCCCATCAGTAGATGAGCTCGAGTTTAGGAAGCTCAGCAAAGAGGAAGGCTATCAGCACACTGTTGGGTAGGGGGCAGTCCTGAAAGGTGGGGGAACTTGGCCAGATGCCTACTACATCAAGTATATACCCTCCCTTTCCCTACCTCCTACCTTCTCTTCTCCCCACAGGGTACCTAAAAAAACAATCATGTTATATTAACTTAGCTTTATGGAAAAACTCAGCTACCATATTTAACACACTGGTTATGGGTTCATTAAAAAGTGCCTTAAAAAGTTGGCCCCGATGCTAAGCAATATGAAGAGGAAGAAGCAAATTGTATTGAAAACTCAGGAATTTCCAGCTGTTAGAATGAAACACCCCAAGGGCTGCGGAGATGTAATGTCTCAAGAATAGAAAGAAAGTGCTGACAGAGACCGTTTCTGACTGCACCCACAGTTAGCAGACATGCAGGTGATCCTGATGAGCTAAAGCTTCCTTCCCAGTTGGGGGATAGAGGCTGCAACTGTAGTAATAATGGGTGCATAAAGAGACCCCAGCAAAGGTGTAAGTGAAAGGGATGGAGCCTTCCCAAAGACATGAATATCAAAGGCGGTTGCAAGGATAGGACACAGTCAATCAGCTGTAGCTGGTGATGGCAAGCTCCTGCTGGGATAAAAAATACAAGGCAAAATAGGTGACAGATCTGATAAAATTCGTATTTTTAAGCTGCTGTGCTTGGGACGGCATGATTTAGTGTTTGGGCTCTCTCTACAGCTCAGCTTCAAACAGCTGTGGCTCCTGGTGCCTCTCCCTGCTCTGGAAGGCTGCTCCTCAAAGACGGCGTGCATTTTTGGCATGGTAGTGTGCAGAAGTTTGCCTTGGCACCTTTGCATTGAAATGGGACTCTGGATAAACAAAGTTCAGCGGTTCCCAGTACCGCCAGACCTTCAAACTCTATAAATACTAGTATTCACATCCCCACCCTCCCCAGTGTAAAGGAAAGAAATGCAACTGCCCCAAGATTGTTTCCCTTGAATAAACACCAAACATGCTCAAAAAAGAGAAAGAATTAAGGCTGCTCTCCATTCTAATATTAAACCATGTAATTGCTCTGGGAACTTATGCCTATAAATTTTAGTTTTAGGAGGTAAACTGGAGAGAGAAACTCAGTTAAAAAAAAAAAAAAGTAAAAGTATGTCCTCTCTACTCCTGGAAGGAGGATTCTGTTTTGCATGCTCTTCAGCACAATACAAGGCTCACTCTACTGCAGGGAAAATCATTACACCCTACTGTTTCTACAAGGTAGCTCCCTTTCAGAATCAGAATGCCTGACTGAAAGCATAAGCATTCAAGACAGAAAGAAATCGATGCCCCCCAAGTTTATTTTCTGAGTCTGGGAATGCATGTTTTCCCCAAATTTCTGAGTTGATGGAGTCTGAAAGTAGGTGCCAGGGTTGTGGCGTCCTGTTGAAAAAGTAGCTCTTTCACCAGGAGGTTCAGAGTCTATGGAGAATGTGTTGCTTTCAGAGCAGACTAAGTTTCTGGTGGCCACTGTCTTCCCAATAATATCACTCAGCTCTCCACCCCTCTCTGGCTGCAGTAATTCTCTCCCTGTGGTCGCTCAGGGTGAAACCAGGATAGTAGTAACAGAGTTTATGTGCAAACACTGGAAAGAATGTGTGTGTGTGAGTGTGTGTGTATGTGTGAGTGAGTGAGTGTCACACTCTCACATGGGTTTGAGCATGCATGTTGGGGCCAGCAGAAACTCTAGGCATCATTCCCCAGCATACAGTTCTCTGGGATCTCCCACTGGCCGGGATCTCTATGCCCTCCAATCTGAGGTTTCCAGAGTTCCAGCTGTCACACTTGTTTGAATTTCCCATAAGCCCCAGGACTCACACTCCATTCCTCATGCTTCATAGCAACACAGGAAACCATTTACCAACTGAGCCATCTCCTCAGCATGGAGAGGGGAGGAAGATTTTGTTCCTTTTGTATTCATATTTTATCTTAACTATTCCTCTTTCTGCAAACAACATTGTTTCTGTAGTTACAAAAAAAAAAATCCTAGGTTTGGGTGTACAAATCACATATTTGATATAATGGTTTACTTAAAAAAAATACACTTTCCAAGCTAAAAATCTTTTCACACTTTCAATAAAAACAAATATTATCCTTCATACCAAAGAAGAAAAAGACAGTATGGCAAGGGACCAAATGAACATGTCACCCATGTGGCCAAACTTTTCTTGCAGTACTGGATTTCCTCAACTTTTTATTTAATGGGAACTTGTCTACTCTTCTGGATGTTTCTTTGTACTTTTGTCCTTTTCTCCAATCTATTCTATTAACAATATCTTTCTCTCTCTCTTTCCAGAGAGATGCGATTAGGTTCTTATCTTGCTTTTTTTAATGTCTTTCTGCTTCCTTAATTTAGGTCACAGCTACAGCTGTGCCAACCAGGGCTTTGTCTTAGGCCATCTTGCAACATCTATAGGTACTGCTTCTTGCTGGACTACAAGGTCAATGCCTTCTAGCTCTATGTGGGGTATTCCCTTTGAATGACCCAAATAGGAAACAATTTAGACTTTGCTTGTGGCCTTTTGTACACTCCCTATTCTATTTCTGTGTATTCTCAAGTCCCTTCCCCTCAGGCAGAGATCGACGAGAGTACCAGGTTTTGTTTTTTTTTTTTTTACTGTCATGGTGCCACAGGGTATTTTATCCTGCAGGTGATAGTTTTTCACACACCTGTGAACACACAGATAAGCAGGAAAGTGCATAAAAGTCCTCTTTTTCAAGGCTGAGATGTGGCAGAGACCCAGCCATGTGGGGCTATGGGCTCACATCCCAGGACAACTTCCTTCACTCTTTCCTCCAACTGCTTATGTAGTAAAGTGTCATTTTAATGTTTGATTTTTACAATTGTTTAATAAATTCTGTGTGAAAATGACATACTCCAGAATCCATCTTAAGAGACAACACAAAGGAAAATAATCAGCCTATATTGAAATAAGCCAAGTTCCAACATTGAATCATAAAATAGAGTGTTACCTCTCAGAGGGGCATGTTTATAAAGTGACAATAACACTATAACAAGCAGTCTAGTTTTGTGGGAAAGGAACAGTAGGACTGGCAGGTGTAATTTTAAAGAACTACATTGGTCAGATGACAGTTTTAAATTTGGATGATGGAAAAGGAGGTGAGTTATCATGGAGATCAGAAACTGGGCAACATAGAAGAATCAGTAAAAAAAAGATGCAAGAAATAAATGTCTGAAAAACCTCACTGATTAGCTCAGGTATGAGATGTTCTAGGTCATATCACATGTAGTCCATACATTTGCACTAGAACACCAAGTGGTTATTTAATATAGTGGACATGTTGAAGCATCTCAATTTTGAAGACACTCTAAGAGGCTTGGCATAGCTGAGAGTTCCTGGAACTCTTCCTGAATAGAGTGTCCATGGTGTCACCTTGCATGGATAGTGTACTGGTAACTAAGCTGCTGAACTTTGCCATCAAACTTCAAGTCACTTCTGGAACCATTTTCCCAGACTTTCCATCAGGCCTCACAAAACACTTGGTATGTTGCAGGCCAAGCACTCAGCTTACCCTATTATTCTAATTCTATCCCTAGCTCTGAAGTTCCTGACTGGTAGGAAACTATTCAAAAACAAATCACATAGAATCAAACAATCTTAAAATTAACACATACATTAAGTATCTAACAAATATTTGTATATGAACAAAATGAAGTGAGGTTGATGGCTCCTTGCTTAAAATGGGAAGAAAAATAGAAAAATGTGTAACTTGGGAATATAGCTCAGTACTAGCATGTACGAGGTCCTGGATTCATCTCTGATACTGGAAACAATCTGCAGCAGGGCCTGGAGGATAGCTCAGTGGTTAAGAGGATAGACTACTCTTCTAGAGGGCCTATGTCTCACTCCCAGAACACCTACATAGAGATTCACAATCACCTGTAACTCTAGTTTATGGGGATCTGATGTCCTCTCCTGTCCTCCATGGCCACTATATACTTTTATAATCATGTTTTGTGAAAAAAAATACAGCAACTATCTAATTGAGGTGGCATTGGCAATGCTTCAGGGATGGAGAGATTGCTCAGGGGGTAAGAGTACTTGCTGCCAAACATAATGATGTGAGTTTAATCCCTAGAAGCCATATGATGGACAGCAATACTGAGTTGTTTTCTGACCATACATGTGTTACTACACGTTTACAAGCATGCATATGTGCACAAAACTAGATGGTAGATATATAGAGATATAAATAACAGATAGATTGTAGATAAGGAAAAATATAAAAAAGTAATAGAGTTACACTTGTACAAATAAAAAAGGGTCAGAAAGTTCTCAGAAAGAATTATAAAACATTGCAAAAGCAAAAAAGGATAGTATGAATTCTAAGTTTGTATCTCATCAGGAAGTAGCAATAAGGAGATACAAACTATGAAATGAACCAATAGAAACTATGGAGTTGAAAGTGCAATTATTGAAATGAAAATTATCTAATGTGGAAAATCAGATCTTTATGACAGAAGAAAAAAAATCAGTGAATTTGAAAATAAATGTTTCTGTAAGTGTTGTGCTAATACAAAAGCTAGAAAGAAAGAAAAGATAGCTACAGACTAGCATCCCTTATAAGCATTATCATTAGCATCTTAAATAAAATAATAACAATACTCAACAGTTTCTAAAAAAGCAAAAAGTTGAGGTGCATGGCTCTTGGCTCTGAGAACTCATGACTGACAATTCTCATGCTGGGAGGCAGAGATGTCAGTTCAGAAACAAAAGTAGCTATCTCCCTTAAGTCCAGCTTCCATGGAGTCCATCTCTGCCAGTCATTCTCTGAAGGCCATGCAACTTCCATGATGAAACAAATTTTACCCAGAAATTTGGTATGTTTCAATATGTGAAAGTCATTAATGCAATATAATATAGGAAGAGTAAAGGCTTTTTGAACATCTAATGCTCTTTTATAATAAAAAGCTTTCAGTAGTTAGAAATAAAATGGAACTCTATCAACCCATAAATGCTGTGTTATGTGAAAAAGAGAAAGAGGAAAGATTATGGATTAAATATACTGCTTTTCCTACAGGCCTGTATATTTAACACTTGAATCCCAGATGGTGGTGTTGTTTGGGGGGTTTATGAAATCTTTAGGGCAGCATCATGGATAGCATTGATGGGTCACTGGAAGCAGGTTTTGAAGGAAATAATTATTTTTGTTTCTGGACTAAGTATTTGGATTTTTATTAAGATATGAGAAGCATCTATCACAATTTCTAACAGTCTCTATGCCTCACATTTAGAATAGACTGTATCCTATAAATTAGGAGCCAAGAGAGCAAAAATAAACTGGTTCTTCTTTGTGTTGCCCATGCCAGGTTGTCACATCAATAAGAGATGTAACTATTTCTATATGCAGTGTTAGTTGTTATTATTAATTATATAGCATATATGCTATTATGATTATGTAATTTTTATATAATCAGAAATATACATAGAAAAATCACACACACATGTAGTGGGATTATGTTGTTACACTGTAAATAGTTTAATAAAAATACTGACTGGCCAAAGGCAGACAGGAAGTATGGGTAGGGCTACCAGACTAAGAAAACTCTAGGAACAGGAAGAACAGAGCAAAGATGCCATAGAGAAGCCAGAAGAGACACCACAGAGACACAGGCATAGCACCACAATGAGATGCCAGTGAGATGCTGAGGAAAGTAGTTGAAATGCTACTGAGAAAAGCTACTGAGCCACATGGCTGAACAAGATGAGAATCATGGGTTAGTTTAAGAGTACAGAGTTAGAAAGTTATATGCTTGGGCCCCAGGCCAATCAGCATAAAATTAATATAAGTGTCTATGTATTTCTGTTGGACTGTGAGTCTGCGGGTCTGGACCATAGATCGGACAGGCCAGAAAAATACTACTACACACAAACACATGCTAAAAAACTGAAAATGTCTTTTCCTAAAATCAAGACTAAGACAACTATGTCCACTTTCTTTACTTCTGTTCAACATGCTACTAAGAGCTCACACCAAAAAAATTTAAACAAGGAAAAGAAAGAGTAGGCATTCAGTTTCAAAAAAGACTTATAATATAGTCTGTATTCATAACAATACTGTCACATGCAGAAATTATAAGAAATGATAGAACCACATTTCAAAATAACAAAACTCAGCTAAGATGCCAGATACAAGTAAAATATACCAAAATAATACCAATTTTTATTTACATATATTAGCAATATCATACCTAAAATATTAATCTAGAAAGGTACTCATTTGCAATAGTATCTAAGAGAAGAAATACATGCTTGAATAAACTTAAAACTGTAGCACAGATTCTAATTGCTTTTAATAATAGAAACTCAGAGCCAGATATTAGAGTAAATGCTGAAAGTTCAGAGAGACAAAGGAGCAAGCCACAGCCATCTCTTACCTCATCAACTCCTCAGCCATAAAAGGGTCAAGCTCCTGTCTCTACTCACTTTATATTCCTCTCTCCACCCAGCCTTATCACTTCCTGTTTCCTCCTCCCAAGTGCTGCAATTAAAGGTATGTGCCATCGCTGCCTAGTGGCTAGCCCTGTCATCTGATCTCCATGCAAGCTTTATTTATAAGAGCACAAACAAAATGTCACCGCACAAAACAAATACAAGACACTAAAGAAGACTAAGAAATGAAATCACATCTTAAATCCATTGATTAAAAAGTTTAATACTATTAAGATAATTAAACACTGTTCTTTATAGTGAACATAATATATTGACTCTCTGTTGCCCTACCTAACAAGCTGATTCAAACATTTATACATAAATGCTGCAAAAACTAACACAGAGAAGATTAAAGAACTTTGAACAGGAAAAATACAGTTGAAAGACTAACATTTCCCAGTTTCAAAATGTTTTGCAGTGTTAAAGCAATGAAGGCAGTATAATACCAATATAAGAATAGAAATGCAGATCAATGGAAGGGGATCAAAAGGCCAGAAAGCAACCTTTCCTTTCTTGGCCAATTGATTTCCAACAAGGGTACCAAACAATTCACTAAGGGAGAGAACAGTATCTTCAACAAAAGAGTCTGGAACAGCTAAGTATTGGCACCTCGAAAAGCAAAGTTGGATTGTTACCTAAAATCATATGCAAAAAAGTAACTAAAAAATGGACCACATACCACCATTCAAAGAGGTACTAGGAGATTTGAAGAATACAAAGGTGCACATGTGGATTAAACTGTGGTCTCTTGTCTTGAAGTCAGTTACTCTATCTCTTGCTAACTGTAGTTTGCCAAGGAGTAGGAGCTCAGTAATTTCTTCTAGACAAATCAGCAGAGAAGTCTTCACAGTTTAGGGGTGTGCACTCTTACATATTTTTACTAGTGAGTACTTTTACTTTAGAATATAAACCACATACCATAATATTAATCTTTAAAATTGCATGATGCAATGAATTTTACAATGTACATAAAGCTATGCAGTCACCATCAGAGTCAGAAGATCCAGACTTCCCTTCAAAACTATCCTAAACCTATAGTGTATCTTCACTTTGCCCTGCTTCCAGACCTTGATGACTACTACCGACCATCCTCCTGCATTCCCCCCATCTCTGCGCGCGCGCACACACACACACACACACACACACACACACACACACACACACTGCCAGGCTTTGATGTCTACTCCCCCACAACACACACACACTGCCAGGCTTTGATGGCTACTTACCTCCAACACACACACACTGCCAGGCCTTGATGGCTACTCATCCTTCCCCCCCCACTGACTGTCTTTCATGGCTATTCACCCCCCCCAACACCTCCCCACACCCCCTATGCCAGTCCTTGATGGTTTCTTATTTACTTTCTATCTTTATCAACTTACTATTTTACAACCTTTGTTTCTGGCTTTATTCTACAGTTGAGCTCCTTCAACACCAAAAGTGTAAGTATCAAAAGAAAGCAATATTTAAAATGGATTCCACAACCAAAAGTTAGTTATTTTAAAACAAAAATAAGGAAAAATTATACTCCTTATAAAGAAAATGGAAAACAGCACATGGAGTCAAAAAGATCCTTACAAAGTGGATTTTATTTAGAGTGTATAAAGTTCTCTTATAGAAGTCAAATTTACGAATAATGCTGATATGAAGGTAGTTGAGCTAATGCCTTTGGAGTGCAAATGTGCATCTTTAGAGTAAATGCCCAGAAGTGGTATTGCTGGATCCTTGGGGAGGTTGATTCTCAGTTTTCTGAGAAACCATCATACTGCATTCCAGAGTGGCTGAACAAGCTTACACTCCCACCAACAATGGAGGAGTGTTCCCCTTGCTCTGCAACCTCTCCAGCATAGGCTGTCATCTGTGTCTTTTATCTTTGCCAATCTGACAGGAATAAGGTGGTATCTCAAGGTTGTTTTGATTTGCATTTTTCTGATGGCTAAAGATGTTGAGCACTTTTTCAAGTGCCTTTCAGCCATTTGTAATTCTTCTGCTGAGAATTCCCTTTTCAGTTCTGAACCCCATTTTTTGATTGGGTTATTCAAGGTTTTGAGCTCTAGTTTCTTGAGTTTTCTATGTATTTTAGACATCAGTCCCCTGTCACTTGTAGGGTTGGTGAAAATCTTTTCCCATTCTGTAGGCTGTTGTTTTGTCCTATTTACTGTGTCCTTAGCTTTATAGAAGTTTCTCAGTTTCAGGTGGTCCCACTTATTGATTGTTGGTCTTAGTGTCTTTGCCTCTGGAGTTATATTTAGGAAGTGGTCACCTGTGTCAATTCGTTGGAGGATATTTCCCACTTTCTTTTCTATCAAGTTCAGGTCTTTGCTCCACTTGGATTTGAGTTTTGTGCAGGGTGATAGGCTTGGATCTATTTGCATGTTTCTACACACTACCATCCAGCTCTAACAACACCATTTGTTAAAGACACTGTCTTTTGTTTATTGAATATTTTGGGGCTCTTTGTCAAAGATCAGGTATTCATAGATTTTTGGGTTAAAGTCCGGGTCCTCAATTCAATTCCATTGATCCACAAGTCTGTTTTTATGCCAATACCAAGCTGTTTTTATTCCTGTAGCTCTTTAGTATAGCTTGAAGTCTAGGATGGTGATGCCTCCTGAGGTTCTTTTGCTGGAGTAAAATTGTTTTTGGCAATCCTGGCTTTCCTGTTATTCCATATGAAGTTGAGTATTGTTCTTTCAAGGTCCGTAAAATATTGCATTGAATCTACAGATTGCTTTTGGTTGGATTGCCATTTTTACTATGTTAAGCCTACCTATCCAGGAACATGGGAGATCTTTCCATTTTCTGATATCCTCTAAAATTTCTTTGTTCAATGATTTAAAATTTTTGTCATATAGATCTGTTAATTCTTTGGTTATAGTTACTCCAAGGTAATTAATGCTATCTACAGTGATTATAAAGAAGGGCTACTGATTTCTTGGAGGTAATCTTGTATCCTGCTACATTGCTGAAGGTATTTATCAGCTATAGAAGTTCCCTGGTAGAATTTTGTGGATCACTTATGTATACAATCATATCTTCTGCAAATAGAGATAGTTTCACTTCTTCTATTCCAATTTGTATCCCTTTAATCTCTTTTTGTTCTCTTATTGCTTTTGCTAAAACTTGGAGAACTATATTGAATAGATAAGGAGATCCTTGTCTAGTTCCTGTTTTCAGTGGGATTGCTTTTGAGTTTTTCTCCATTAGGTTTGATGTTGGCTGTTGGCTTCTTGTAAATCACCTTTATTATATTGAGATATTTTTCCTGTATTCCTGATCTCTCCAGGACTTTTTTCATAAAGGAGTGTTGGATTTTGTCAAAGGTTTTTTCAGCATCTAAGGATATGATCATGTGTTTTGTTTTACTTCAGTTTGTTTATATGATGGATGACATTTATGGTTTTTTATATGTTGAACCATGCCCCTCAACTGAAGAATGGATTGACAAACTGTGGTACATCTACACAATGGAATACTACTCAGGAGTAAGAAAAAAATGATATCCTAAAATTTGCAGGCAAATGGATATATTTGGAGAATATCCTCCTGAGAGAGGTATCACAAACCCAGAAAGATAAGCAGGTAATCTACTCACTCATTACTGGACTCCAAAAAAAAAAAAAAATAGCAAAACCCAAAACATGTCCATGCTGCAAACCACAACCACTGAACAGCTTGGGATCTGAAACACCTTGGACTGGCACCTTGAATCCCACTCTCTCCAGAGGAATACCTGACTCAGTCTTGATGTTGGGGTGAGGAAACAATGAAAAGTGTCTGGCATTACTATCATGCTTACTTTGATGTCAACTTGACAGGATCTAGAATCACCTAGGAGACAACACCTGGGCATGCCTGTGAGGATCTATGTATATTAGGTTAATCAAAGTGGTAGCACCTTCATTCTAAACAGTAAAAAAGACAAAACTAGCTGAGTATCAGCATTCATTGCATCATCTATCCTGACTGTGAATGCAATATGAACGGCTACCTTATCTTCCTTCTACCATGATAAAACAAGAGAGGTGAGTGACTGCCTTCAACTCCAGTAAAAATGACCAACGAAAGCCAAGAGAGAGATGGTGACCGAAGAAGCAGCAGCATAGAACAAGGTGCTTCATGAACATACTTTGCTGTTCTTCCTCCTCCACACGGGGAGTATGCAAACTCACCTATAAATGTCAGAATTAATGCACTGTGAAAATACTGCTATCGGCAATTGTATAAAAAAGGCCTTCCTGGGGGAGGGGCACAGGTATCTGGGGTAGCTGTGTGGAGAAGTTGAAACAAAGTGATAGATCAGAAGAACCAAGAGTTTTTGTGAAATGACTGCCAGTAGTGAAGGGCACACTGATAACATGACTATCTGAAAAACAGGTAGTTCAAAAGATGTGAGACAGGAGGCCCGCAACTGCCTTCATTTATTTAAAAAGCACATGCTAGTATCCTTCAATTCTCATAACAATTCTGAGAGTTTGGTATTAGTGTTAATATTCATTTTACTGATAAAAATAATCTAGGTACAAATCAAACAAGTGATTTGGCTGAGACCAAATAGACCACTCATAAGTGTCAGAGAGCTGGGATTTGAACCCAGCTAGCCCAGGGGCCCTGTTTTAAATCATTTCATAAGGAGCATCTGCTATATGGAGTTAGAGGCTATATTATTATATGAGTTGGTCCTAACATGCCTTTTGTAAAGAGATGAAAAACAGATTACAAAAATAATAGGTAGTGATAATTCTATTAATGTGCCTAAATAGGCCAAACTAATGTGATTTTAGCACTCTGCTATTCCACTGCTTTTGACATGTATTTCAACTCTAATTCAGAATTTTGAGAACATTTTTATATCTTCTGGACTAAAGCATATTTCTCATCCTGACATTATTCTAAGCAACAAACTTTTAGCCTCATGTCAGTTTTTCCGCATTCACATCTCTTCACTGAGTACTTGCTAGCTTCTCTGGCTCTAAACACGGTTTTTACAGACTATTCTTTTAAATGAATGGATTCCTAACAGCTATGAACTTGTGAGCTAGTAATAGAGACAGAAACAAAATAATAAATAAGGAAAGCACTGTACAACTTAATGCTCTGAGTGATTATGACTAAGAGGCCAAAAAGGGAATCCAAAGGTACCATAGATGGCTCACCCATGTACCATTCATGCCATGAATTAATAGCAGGGACAACCTACTCATGGGGTTTCCCTATTCACAACTATTCACTGGCCTCAAAACCACTCATTCCAAGAATAATGAGAATATCTGAAGCAATATTCTTTCAGATATCGAAGGATATCTCCTGTCAAAATGACATGTTGAGGCCGAATCTAGAAATAAACAGATCCTCTATCAAGTGAGTATTCCAAGTAGTTTGTCACCAGAGTGTGACAATTATCTTTTAGCTCTCAGTGAATAATACAGAGTGGCTGGATTTGAACCTATCATTTTCAAGTGGTGTTATATACTAACCACATTCGTCTTTCCTCTGGCCCAACCAAACTGTCATTTACTTGATGTGAGACTGTGCTTTTGCACACTATAAATATTTGTCACTGTAAATATTGAGTTAATAAAACACTGACTGGCTAGAAGTTAGGCAGATAGGAAGTATAGTCAGGGTGTACATGCAAGGAGAATTCTGGGAAGCAGAAGGGCAGAGTTGCAGACACCAGCAAGACATAGAAGAAGCAAGATGAAATTGTACCAAACCACTGCTAAACATGGATAAGAATTGTGAGTTAGTTCAAGAGTGATAGGTAGCAAGTAATGTGCCTGAGCCATAGGCCAAACAGTTTATAATTAATATAAGCCATTGTGTGATAATTTGGGACTAAATGACTGTAGGACACTGGCTGGCGGGACAGAGAAACTTCCGACTACATTTACATTATCAGATACATATGAATTTGTTCCAATCTGTCTCCCTAAGTCAGTCCCTTCAGACCAATGATCAATTGTCTGCACATCTTTGAACACCCACTAATTTATCTTTATCAAGTAGGTATGAAGGTGTTTGGGAATAAAGGCAAAAACTAAGTTGTGGTGTCACCCATGCTGTTAGGCTCAATCATATCCTGCAATGACACCTACAAGTGTGATCTAAAGAGCTTCGAATGAAAGGGGGGGGATGGTGAATCTTTGATGGACTAAGTTCATCCTAATTTACATGTTCTAATTAAAACCAGTGTGAAGATTCTCTGTGATACTCTGTGTGTTAAACACCTGCCCATGCTCTACCAATAAAAGAGGCAAATCATTTGTTTTAATGCTATAGCCTGCCTTTATGTGTGTTTGTGTGCATGTGCGTGTGTGTGTATGCATGTGTGTGCATGTGTATGTGTGTGTGTATGTGTAGGCCAGAGGTAAACATTACAAATCTTTTCCAGTCTCTATCTCAGCTTTTTTTTTTTTCAAGATCTCTCACTGAACCTGTATCTCACTCATTTGGCTAGGCTTCTGGGCCAATGGATCCAGGACTCCTCTGTTCTGCCTTTCCAGTGTAGGGACTACGGTCACTTGCCACCATACCTGTCTTTGTATGTGGTGCTAGGGATTTGAACTTAGGTCTTCATACTTGTTCAGTAAGAGTTGTTGTTTTTGCCCCTACTATCTGGTTTTTAACTACAAAGCTCAACTATTCTAACTGCAAAATAATTAAAAGTACATGTGGTGGCTTGAAAGAAAATGCCCCTCAAAGGCAGTGGCACAATTAGGAGATATAGCTTTGTTTGAATAGGTGTGGCCCTGTGGGAGGAAGTGTGTCTCTGTGGGAGCAAGCTTTGGGGTCTCCTTTGCTCAAGTCAAACCCAATGAGACAGTCCACTTCCTGTTGCCTACTGATCAAGATGTACCCAGCACCATGTCTGCCTGCATACCATCATGCTCCCCACTATGATGACAATGAATTAAACCTTTGAAACTATAATTGAGCTATCTCAATTAATGTTTTCCTTATAAGAGTTGTCATGGTAATGGTGTCTCTTCACAGCAATAGAAACCCTAATATACTACACAAAAGCAGTAAAAAAAAAAATTCCACATTTCCTTCTCTCCTATTCCTTATGAAGCAGTTTGCTATACGTATTACAAACTCTCTTGTGTGTTTTCAGCTACTGGATCACATTACACATGGTCTTAAACTCCCATGCATGTTCTTTTGTGTAGAGATATTGTATGATTTCAATAGCTGTATAGTCTGCATGCTGTTGGCTCCACTAAAATTAATGGCCTATCTGATGTGTTTCTCTCTGTAGACACACTGTGGTAAAGGCATTGGGGACAGCAGATAGAAGTGTGTAGCTTTTCTTTTCTTTGTTTTATGCTACTTTTCACCAAGATCAATTTTGTTTTTTCCTTGTTGTTGATCTTTCTACTTCTTAATTATGGGTTAGTTACATAACTGCCTTGTTTTCCTTGGTAGTTGGGTCATTCCTAGCAGTGATTTACCATTACTTAGCACAGGTAGATGATGTAAGATCTTCTTTTCTAAATTTGTAGGGTTATTTCCAATGGCCTTATTACTTAGGAGGGAGAATTTGTGTCTTAATTGGCTTTAACTGTTAATTTGACATTGCTGAGAGTTACCTGAGAAGGACATTTTATGTAAGGAATTTTTGTTGTCAGATTGACCTGTGAAAATGAATGTAGAGGTTATCTTTACTGTTAAATGATGTTGGAGGACCAAGACCACTGTGGGCAGCACCATTCCTCAGGCAGTCTGTCCTGGTCTGTATTAGAAAGCAAGATAAGCCTGTGAGGAAAAGAGCTATCAAGCATCATTCCTCCATAGTTTATGCTTTTAGTTCATGTCTTTATTGTCTTCAGTGATGGACTAATCTGGAAGTATAAGACAAAGAATTCCATTCTCCCTTTCTTTGCTTTTGGTCAGGGTTTTTTGTTTTTTGTTTTTTTTTTTTTTTATCACAGCAACAGAGAGAAAGTTAGAGATATTTGTCATGGACATTGGATTAGTAGGCAAGGGGTATTATAGATAAGAAACTCTGAGATTACTATACTCCAGAGAAAAGAAAGGCTTGCCTATGGACATAGAGTTTTATGTGCGTATTTTAATTCTTAGACACAGCTGGTTCTTCTACCATATTTTAAAAAAATCTATGTAGGATATAAAATAAAACAGAAATTTCATTGTAGCTGTTTTCCAATATATATTCTTTGTTCCACAATTCTAAAGAGATCATGTGTTTTATAGTGGCCTATTTGGATTTTGCTCCTGTGGTCAAAATAAAGCCAATACTCTTTGGACCATGTGGCCGAGAAAGGGAGAAAGAGAAAGATCCATTTGTTTAGTTATTATTAGTCCTTGTTTCAGTTCTCTGGTATAGAGAAGAACAGAATATGTATATAAATATATTAGATGGGATTTAGAAGGGTTGGCTCATGTGATTACAATGGTTGAGAAGTTCTGCAGCAAATTGTTTGCAGCCTGGATATGCTAGCATGTTGGTTACATAGATAAAAAACTTCAAAAGGCTCAGAAGGTTATTTGAGTAGTGGTATACCCCACACTCCAAGAGAATTCACACAAGGGCCCATGATACTCTACAGTCCAAAACAGAAGATAAATGTATCCCAAATTTGAGATTGGAAGGAAAGGCAGGAAGGAGAAGATTTATTGACTGTATTTTTTTCTTTCTAGATTCTTATATTAAAGATGGTGCCAACAAACATCAAAAATTCTTCTTTCCCATGTAGCACATGCAGCTGCATTAATAGCTTCTACTGGAAGCACCTACATAGATACCCAAAATAGAGCCTCTTTGGCTCCAAATATCTAGTTAAGTTGATACCTAAAAATTATCATCATAACTTCTTTTAATGAACTGCTTGATATTTTCCACATTTCTACCAATCTATTCTGTTTACTATACTATAGATATAATATTTATATGTTATATTTATACATAATTTGTTAATTCTAAAAAAGATGATAATAAATATGGATATAATTTTAACAAAATAATAGCTTTGATATTATATCTTATGTGTGAACAGGAAAATGATGCTTTTTAAAGTACATTCTTCAATTGATTTTTAAAAAATATTGTTTCTAGCTGTCTTAAACTTCCATTTCCAAAGAAGAAATAGATTTACAATAATTCTGGTTTTTATAGAAATATATAAAAGCTACTTTCCAAATATGTATTCTATGTTTAGTAAAATCCCAAATTAATTGATACTACTTCAATATGATTCATTAATACTTTTATATTTTCTAGGAAGGTGCATACTGTAAAATTTTCTTTTGATTCTTGTTCTTAATTCATGCTTTCCATGTTATTGCTGTTATTGTACAGAGGTTGTAATTCCTGGTAGCAATAATGTTTGTTCCTTCTTTATTCTTCTCTTGATGATAATAGCTTTAGTGTTTAGACATTAATATGAGATTAGTCAGAAGTTTCAAGATTTGATTTTGTTTTCTAAATAACTCCTTTTCAATATAACTAGAAATTATGAATTAGAAACATCATTGATAAAGTCAATGAAGTCCCAACAAAATGTCAATGGAAATTTGTTTCTGGAATTTAAGCAGAAAGGAAAGTTCTTATAAAGAGTCAGAAACATTCATGAAAGCACAATGAAAAGAAATTCTTTCTGCTTGATATAAATATACTTGTGAAACTATAAATTGATTTATATAACTAAGAGTATTTTTATTCATTTACTCGAAGGCTCCTTGATAAAGTAATGGATTTAGTAAGTAAAAATATGACTTGAATAAATTTGTCAATGAGACAACATATGATGTGGTAGTTTAAATAGGTCCCAAGTAATGTTTGGAACAGAGATCAACTAAACATTATTTATTACACAACTAAAATTCACATTTAACTGGAAGTTGCTACTTTAATTAACATCTTAACTGACTCCTTGTCATGTGTCACTGGGGCAAAGTATTAGTGAAACAAAGTCTGCCCTCGCAGACCTCATAGAAACCATACACACACACACACACACACACACACACACACACACACATACACAAAGATCCATTATGTGTGACTCAGACTAGATCTGGGTGTATTTGAGATCCTATTTCATAATATGGAATTTCAACTTAGTGTGAGAGAATAAATGAGTTATTTAAAAAAATCACTGGTATTTTGACTTTTCATCAAAAGAGAATTTAAAAAGCTAGATCACTGTTTATGTGTAAAAGTTAATATTAAAGTGAAACCAAAATTAAATAAATAAATAATGAAATTGTAAAAGTTGAAGTAAGTTTGATAGATTATATTAATTCTCTAAATTAGAAATGGTTTCAAAAGAGTGCTAGACCAAAATCTTATGAAGATTTTTTTTTTAATTACAAGTTCAGCTAGTCTACAAAGACCAGTGTTTCAGGATGCTTTGTAATGAATCAAAATAAAATATTAAATACCTGTAATTAACAGAAAAAAACAAAGAAAACTGACATATTTTATTAAAGGTAGAAATGATGCAAATAGAATTTTTTCAATCAATTAACAAAAAATTGAGAACAAGTCATTACTTTTAAGCTTTCAAGTTGCAATAAAAGTTAAAATGTTTAATCTTGACCAATTTACAGAAGCTTCTCTAAAACAGTTTTTATGGGGGTGAACCTCTATGTATTTTAAGATTTGAAGGGCATTTTGGCCCTGTTTAAAAGAAGAATTCTTTTGAAAGAATTTTTTGACTTGGAAATGCCCTCCCATACCCCCTTTAAGAATTTCTCTTATCCACACCTGAAAGAATATAGATATAGATGCCCAATAATCATGGTTGCATTCCATCTTTGATAAAGTGCCTTGAATGCATATTGCTTAATGGTCTCCAAAGTCACAAGGGTTTAACCTCTGTTTGTAGTAGAACAATTAAAATACAATTTGTAGATACAACTGAAGTTAGTGATCTTGGAAGAAGAAATTATTTTGAATTATTTAGGTGGAGACTAAAGACAATAGTATCTTGTCTTAGGTACTTTTTTTTTTTTGCTGTGACTAAACACCATGACCAAAAACAATTTATGGAGTAAATAGTTTCTTTTGATTTAAGGTTCCAAAGGCAGAGTCCATAATGGTATAGAGGGCCTGGTAACAGGTAGTCAGATTTACAGGTAATTTCAGATACTGCTCCTTAATCAGCAAGCATAAAGCAAAGAAGAAACTGGAAGACAAAAATATAAACTCCCAGAGCTAGTCCCTAGGGATGAAAAGAAAGGAAAAAGGCCAGCACACAGAAAGAAGGCAATGTGAAGAGAGAACACAGGTTTTTAGATGTCTTACAGACTGCAGCAATACAGCTAAATGCCAAGGAATGCTACAGGTATCCAGCAGAAGTCAGAAGAGGCAAGAAATAGATGTTTCCCTAAAGCCTTAAGGGGAATGTGCTCCTTCCAAGTTTTTTATGTTGGCCAACTGGCACTAATTTCAAGCATCTAGCCTGCAAAATTGTTAAAAATTGTATTTTTGTTGTCTTAAGCTGTCTGTTTTGGGTGTATCTGTTACACTGAGCGACAAAATATATATCCACCAAAGGGAAATATTATACAAATTATGACATGCATAGAAACTTAATAATTAAGGTGGTCTGAGAAATGGCTCGGTGGATAAAGTGCTTGCCACACCTCATCCTGAGTTCTATTGCTGGACACAAGAACTTGGTTGTGGCAGTCAAGTCTGAACCGTAGTGCTGGGAAAGGCGGGGACTATCTGAGTTTACTGAATAGTAAATCTTGCTTATACTTGACCTCCATATGCAAGGATCAAAACATTTCAAAACTTAAGGTGAAAACAAAAGTAACATGTAATAAGAAGTTTTGGGCTGTCTGGCTAGTGGTCTACACTCACAGACCTGCAGTCCCAGACCACCTAGCCTCATGGTTAAAAATCTCTTACTACATTAACATATCCAGTGTCCATTTCTGGCCTTCTCAGGAACATGCCAACACACATAAAACATATGCACACATATGTCATGCACATACCTACATAAAAATATAATCTTTTCAAACATATGGAAATATATAGTATAACTATGTATTTGTTTAATAAATGTTCCTGAGTTCCTGAGTACAATTTTCAGTTGCATTAAAGGCATAGCTTCATGTGATAAGAAAAAACAAGTCAGCCATGTACACAACTCTGCATGCTATTTTTAAGTGAAAGCTGTAGTTACTTGTAGCAAAGTGCCAATTACAGAGAGAAGAAAGGACTTCAATAGTATTGTATTGTTCATGTCTTCATAATATACCTGTTTGTGTATATTTTTGTGTAATTATTAAAGGAAATGAGTTGTGGGATTTCTCCTCAAGTTTCATTTTTACATATTCTATATATTCTGTTAACGAGCCAAATGAAATCTTTATTCAGTGCTGTCTCCAGCCGACTTAAAGTTCCTTGAGAGTAAGCGCCTTGCCTGTCTAGTTCATTTTTGTCTCCAGCCCTGAGAGCTATGCTGTCACCTATTACACTCTCAGAAAAAATTTGGAATGAATGATGGGCTGTACCATTCATCAACAACAACCAAAGGTGAGCACACCCAGGAACTGACAGCCAAGGCAGTCGGTGTGTTAAGAAATGACAGCACGTGCTTTTTTTTTCCCATCAGTCCCTCATCACCAAAAATATGACAGAAGCAGCAGATTACTGGGAACATACACCCAAATGTCCCATCTCTGCTCCCATCTGGTAACTAGCTCCTTGTCATATGCTTGGAGTAGTCTGAGGGGCTCTTTTAATGCTGCTGTGATTGCAATATCCAAAACTCTTGTCCTGCAATGGCATGATGCATCAGGGTTGAAAAGCAGGGAAGAGAAAACCATGCCACTGGTAGAATAAAAGCATGGTTCCTGTCCTGTGGGAGGTTCCAAGGCAGATAGCCATTGTTTAGGCTTCCATTTTCTCCTGACTGAGGCAAAGACAGGGATTGAGCCGTTGACTTCTTCAGTGGTTTATACCCTCTACTACATGTCATGGTCAGAGATGTGAGGGATTAACATGTGAAGGTTCTAATGCATAACGGGTTTAAGGATAAATTAGACAAGGCCAAAAATCTCTTAGCTCTCAAGTGCTTGGCGATATTTATAGGAATTGTGAATTGAATTTCATTTCACTGACTTTGTCCTTTACATTGACAAGTCTGATAAGATGATCTCACTTTAAGTAATCATTTGTGTTTAGGTTTTTCTCCAGCAGTTTTTGTATTACAACTTAAAAATAGACTAGCCTATGCCTATACTAATGCTAGCCATGGTATTTTGAACTTGATTTCTGAGGCTCCTGACAGCTTTTGAAAGATTTAACTACTGGAAGCAAGGAAAAGTCCTATAGAATCTGTTCTATGAAATCTTTTCCTCTTGGAGAGAGAAATAAAAGGAGCATCATTTAGCAGGCAATGTATCGCCATAAAAATATGGTTATGCAATAATGTCTCATTAATATGATAAATCATAACATAACCTTTTCTATTAAATGTAAAAGGCAATTTATTGAAACGAAGGCATTTTCTTCCCCATGGCATATTTCCATGTTTGGTTCGAAAGAATTTTTTTTATTATTATTCAAAACAGTCATTCTGATTTGCACAGGAGATAACAGTTGTCCGTGACATTTTTATTTCTGCATAAACAGATTTCCATGTTGGCCAAGGTTAGTACAGTAGGAATTTGTTTTTCCTTTCGGATGTACTGTGATACCACTCGAGCACTTTGTTGGGATGAAACTGCTAATTTATCCTTTCTGCCTTTATGATCTTGTCAGTACCGCATGTCTCCCTCAGTTTTTCTAATCTAAAATAATCCCACTAAAATCCTTTGATTGTCTCTTTGGACTTGCTCCATTCCTAAAGCAAGAACGTAATGGGCTTTATGGCACTTACTTGGGAGTCATTTATCCAGCAGCAGGACTATAGTTGCTTGTTTTAATAAGAATATGCTTTGTGGTAAGTGGGACAGCTATTTAATTAGCCAAAGGGAAAGTAGTTCATGATACAATCTGTTCCAATCATCTTGGACATTAAACAAGAAGTCAAGTGAGGTTATTTATGAACATGCACTTTATTTGTAGTTTCTTTGAGCAAACCTCTTCTCTGAAACTTTATAGCATTTTCTGACTGCTGCATTGTGGGAGAAGAAAGAGGGGAAGGAAAGGACATAAGAGCGTCTCGTAAAATTTCCGAAAGAGAAACAGAAGGTTTACTTATTGCTATCAGGGTTGTGAATACAAACCTGTCCAATGAATGGCAAGCAGGCAGGGGTGATTTATCCTCTGCTATCTCATGGTTCCTGTCTTTGGTAAGTAGCTGGTGTGAGAATGTTGCAAGATGTTAGTAAGATGTTAGTTACTTGGTGTGCGTAGTGTTTGCATGTGTGTGTTTGAATGCTGTATGTGTACAATTGAATGTGGGCATCTTTTTCTTGAATTTCTACTACTTTCAATAGGATTACACTTCTGAAATGTTGCAATTATACTAATATACTTTTACTCTAAATATAAAATACATTTAAAAACGCTAATGAAGAACCAATTAGGTTACTTCTTTAAGTAAAAGTAAGAACCTGGACACATCTTGAAAAATCTTCCCTTCCTAATTACAGCTAGATCCATGATATTGTAAAGTAAGTTGTGTACATTTCTAACTGATAACATTTTGGACAACTAAGTGATGTGTTTATTAGTGAGCAAAAAATAAATAGTAAAAAATCAATATTAGACTGTTCCTTGTATGTCATCTCTCAGGTTCGAACTCGATGACTACTTATAAACCTGTTCTCCTGTTCTATAAACTCCTAAGAACAATGTAAGGCACTCATGCGTATGCCTTAGGAACCGGCACATGAATGAGTTATGTCCATTTCCCTGGGTCTGCAAATGACATTGGTAAAGTGAGACTCCAATATGTTAGTGCTTGCTTCTAAAACCCTTAAAGTACAAATTTTGAAAGTCACTTTTACACATTTCAACAAGTCAGAGAAGGGCACCTAAGTAGGACCTGAAGGTTCATCTTCGAATACCCTTCCTCTGCTGTTTTATATGCCTCCATTATTTTGTCTAAAGTATCCACTTTACTCTATTCAAAATGACCTTACAAACTCAGTCTGAAACCAAAAGGCTGTCACTTTATATCAGTAGCAACTGCAAGATCTGTTTTAAACTGCTGATCTCCTGGCAGTGCCACAAACATGTGGTGCCCAGGCTGGAGGCATTGGATCAGGGAAGACACAGGATTCTGAACACACCCAGCTGGTCATTGGTAAAGGCTACTCTGCATCCCCCATGTACCAGTTTCATATGATGTTCATTTTGCTATCACATTTTCTCTGTCATCACAGGTTTCCTCCTTCTCCTCTTCTATTCTCCTGGGAAAATCTTTCAAGTGCTAGTTTTAAACAAAATCCCCAAGAATCTTAGCATATTAAGTCATATCCTATGAAGCTTGGGGAAGTTAGGAGAGATATGAGGGATCTTGGTTATTTAATTATTAACAGCCACATAGTCTAGGTCATTGGGACACATGCCATACAATCAGCTCATGGAGTGAGAACCCGGTTAAACCTGTTTTGGGTACTTTCAATGTATAAAGATAGAAAAGGAAATACAAAAGATGAAATGCCCTGGACTCTGTGGTCTCACAAATCCCTGGGTGACGAATTTTTTTCTGGTGTGAGACAGAATGTAGAGGCAGTTAGCCATATCTCTCGGTTCTCCAGAAGACCCCAAAACAGCTGGTGCTTGCAGTCTCTCTCAGTGGTGAGAAGTCAATTCAGAAGCATGTTAAACAAATTCAAGCCAGAATCAAGGGACTCAGCAAATATTTCATACACAATGTGAAAACAGGCCTGGCATGGTTCCATGGCTCATGATCTTTCAAGTAGTAAGGGTGAAGAATTAAAATATCATAGCCAATTGTGTGTGTGTGTGTGTGTGTGTGTGTGTGTGTGTGTGTGTGTGTGTGCCCAAGTTAATGCCAAAGATTAATCTCAGGCATCTTCTTCAATTGTTTTATGCTTTTTTTTTTTTTTTTTTTTTTTTTTTGGCAGGGGAGACAAGATTTTACTTATAATCTCAGCTGGCCTGGAACTCACTATGTAGACCAGGCTACCCTTGAATTCAGAGATCCACCTGCCTTTGCCTCCCAAGTCTTGGAATTAAAGGCATGCACCACCACTACATGTTACACCTTTTTGAATTTAAGAGTTCACAGATAGATAAGATTGACTGGCCAGCAAGGTCCAGGGATTGTCCAGTATCAACTCTGTGGTGTTGGAGTTTCTAATATGTGTTGTCATTTTTGGCTTTCTCTTTTTATGTAGTGCTGACAATGTAAACTCAAGACCTCAGGTTTATTATGTACTTTACTAAGAGAGCTATCCCCTCAGTCCCAGAGTCTATTAATATTTTTACAAGGTCACATATTAACTTCTTGTGACCCACACTTTTAATCCCAGCACTGGGGAGGGAGTGATCTTTTGGATCTCTGTTAGTTGAAGGCCAATTAGCCAAGCAATGGTAACACACACCTTTAATCCTAGCTCTAGGAATGTTGACCAAGAAAGTAAAATGGCTGGGCAGGGAAAAAAATATAAGACAGGAAAAAGGACAAGTTTTGTTCTTTTTCCTTCATGCCCAGACAGTTTGAGAACTCAGGGAGATAGGACCTATCCCTTTCTGCCTGAGGAGCTGGCTGGGTGAGAATTGGCTGTGGTTTGTTTCCAATTTCTCTGATATTTCAGTATTTCTCTACTATCTGGCTCCGGGTTTTATTATATACTAAATAGAATTTGTGTAATAACTTCTTGTTTAGAATTCTTTAGTACAAATTCTTAGCATGGTAACATACAATTTTGAAAAATGTTAATTGCCATAATGGTATAATTTCTCAATTTTTGCTGGCTTTCATGCTCCAGTTTAATTCACTAGCTAGAGTCCTGTTATTTTAGGAAACATGAGAGATCATAAGGCATCATTTTCCTCTCAACTCACGTTTACTACTCGTTGACACTAATGTGAGCTCAGGGTGGGGATAACAGCGTGACTCAGTGTCTGTCAGCTCCATCTCTCCCATGGCAGGCACATGGCGTTCAGAGTTCTTGGCTATTTCATCGGAACCTTGGATACACAATTAAGAACTAAATGCAGATGTCTTATTCATCAAGTAACACTTAGGAAATAAGTCTGAGTGGCTCCTATCTAATAAATGGGATGAACTCAGCACACTGCCCCTGTCCTCTAGAGCTGGTTCAACCTTGCTGACATTGAAGCTGAATAAGGCACAGTTGTCTTCATCTCGTGACATGGTGGCTACGAGATCAGTCTGCTGCCAGACCTGAATGAGGAGTGTAAAATAAAACTAAGAAACAAGCAAACAGAAAGCATGATAAAAATTGATTCAATTTCTTTTTGTCATAGATATTGTGATACTGCGAAGTATGGGATCCACATGGTCTGAGAAGACTGCAATCCGTCTCTGCCCTGGGATTTGTAGATTTATGCTTAAGGCTATTACCACAATGTTGTATGGCTTACTTTTGACTGCAAGTGCAGATGGGTAGACCTCCTGTCTTTTATTCCCAGACTTCTTTATAATTTATATGAGATGGTTGCACTGTAACTGTCTTACAATTGGTGAAGCATGAATAAATGAACACATCTAGTTAACATAGAACTCATATACTACAAATCCTAGATTTTCCCCACTTTACTGAGGTCAGTAAACATGACAGGTGATGGTCTTTCCTATGAATGAGCTTACAGAAAATCATAATCACACGTGGAATGTAATTCATCCTGAAACTGCAACATTAAGGTGGTACACACTGTCACATGTACCTGAGTAAAGATGGTTGATGTTCTGTCCCAGTAGGTGATTCAAGTTTGATACCTATTACAGATTTTCTAACATTTTAAAAGGAAAAGAGTATAAATATAGGAATTAGAAATATAAGGTTTTTGGGTCTGGAGAGATGGCTCAGAGGTTATGTATGAGCACTGGATGTTCTTCCAGAGGTCCGAGTTCAATTCCCAGCAACCACATGGTGGCTCATAATCATCTGTAATGTGATCTGGTGCCCTCTTCTGGTGAGTAACTATACATGCAGGCAAAACATTGTAAATAATAAATAAATAAATAAATTAATTAATTAATAAACCTTTTAAGAAGGGATTTTCTTTCTGTTATTCATAATTCAGCTGTTGTGGTATTGTGCATGCACATACATAAACTGTATGTGTGTTTATAGACACACAAAATCTAAAGGAGTGTCTAATTGACTTTGTATGCTTAGCTGTTTCTTGCTCTGTGAACTCAACTAAAATAAGCCATTCAAGTGTTTGAGAAGCTCTTAAAAATGGCTTTTAAATCTTTAATTCTTTTCAAAACACTCTTGCATCATTTTATTTCCTTACTTTTACATCATTCATGGAAAGTGACAAGCAAATTATATTACTTTCATTTTTCAAAGAAAACTAAGGCTCATGACATCATCCACTTACTCCTAATCATATTCATATGGGACACTAACTGTGTATGAACTGCCACAGTTGTTGTGTAGAGCTACAAAACTGACCTTGGCTTGCCTTCCAGTAACGCACAATGACTGATCAGTATTGCTTTGTTCTCAGGATTCTGGGACCCTGCACTAACTAAGCACTTGGATTTAGAGAATCTACCTGACCCTCCTGTCACTGATGTTCTCTTCATGAGGTAAGGGATAGATGGGGTCAAGGAACTAGGTTCATCTATAATTATTTACCCATAGCTTGTATTCTCAGTCCTGCTCATTTATCATTTAGCTGCCACCTAACTCTGAATCTCCTACCCAAAGCAGAAGCCATATTTCCTGGACTTGAGAGGTACCTGCTTTCCAGGTCACCCTTCAAAGAGCATACCATTTACTATCCCAAAGAAAAGAAGATAATAATAGAGACTTGCAGAGATGAACATAGGTGTATTCTCAAGAAGAGGATACAGAGAAAGTAGCAATTGAAATGTTTTTTTTTTTCTTTTATAAAAGGAATGAGAAAGAGAATAATAAAAAAAAATAGGAAACCTAATCCAGATGTTGAGTGAAAAAGATATGTTGGCAAAGGTTTTTGGGGAAGACACTGAGTCTCGTACGCTGCATTGGAACAATGTTACGAGATCAGAAAAAGAAAGGATAGCTTAGTAGAGGGGAGAGGGTGCAGAGTAGCAAAGGGACAGAAGAGGAAAGCCACTAGGAGATGCATGAAATGAAAGAACTTAATGGCAAGAGGCAGAAGACAGGCTGGGAAGAGAGAGAGACAGCTGTTGCATGTATCACTATTCATTTCCATTTTGACTGCTGGTTTATTTGGATTATGCTACATTGGGTACTACCAGACAGGACTAACCAGGTGTCCCTTCTGCTAGCCTGGATTCAAAATGAGTGGGAAGGAAAGCAAAAATGCCTGAAGTTTTGTGCTTTCAGATTTATACCTATGTAGAATAGTCAAGCACCTACACTAGGCTTCAGTACTCTGGAGAACTCAGCCCTTTCTACCCAGTCTGATTCTACAAACTACATCTCAAACATATCAATGCACATCTTTTCAATAGATTTCATATTGGTTAATCAAGTCAGAAAAAGTGTTAGTGAATTAAAGTCAAGCTCCAGAACTAAATTAAAGGAAAACCAGGACTTAATTTTCAAGGATTTAGAATGGTATGTTATGGAAAGTTTGACTCTTTTCAGTGGCAGTGAAGAACTCTGCTGTAGGATATTGCTCTTGTACACTGTAAAGATTTGTTATTCATTTTCGTTATAATAAAACACTGATTAGTCAGTAGCCAGGTAGGAAGTATAGGAAGAAAAACCAGACCAGAAGAATTTTGGGAAGAGGAAAGGCAGAGAGCATCAGATGCAAACCAGACCCAGAGGAAGCAGGATGAGAATGTTGCACTGAAGCAAAGGTCTCAAGTCACTCAGCTAAACACAGATAAGAATTATGGGTTAATTTAAGTGAAAGAGCTAGTTAATAATAAGCCTGGACTACTGGCCTAGCAGTTAATAAAAAAATTAAGCCTCCAAGTCAATTATCTGGGAAGCTGATGACAGGTATTTGAAAGTTTCTGGCAGGACAGAAACTTGTGACTACAGGTCTCAACACTGTAGCATCCATGAATGGTTTAATCACTTGTGTAAAAATATCTGGATGTTGAGATTTGCCAACTCATAGGGATCTGGAACACCCTATAGAAGTCAGTATGTTAAATAAGCACTTCAAAAAGTGAGGGTGGGATAGAGAAGACTTATTATGCTTCTGTTAAAAGCAAATATAAGTTTTCCAATGACTTCATTCTTCTCATTAATAAATGGATACTTAATTCCTAGTACTTGCTCTGCTTTCCTGGTCTTATATTAATAACCAGTACTTACATTAAGATATTTACAGGTGGGTTCCGCCACCGGGACCTGTGCTCTCTGTGGCGTCCCAGCGCACTCTGGAGCAGGGGCAGCTGAACTCTGCACCTGGCCACACCCGCAGCTCCTGCTGCTGCTGAGGGTATCTGCAAGGACCCCTACCGCGACCCCGAACTGAGTGAACTGAGCAAACTAACTGCAGGGGTCTCTGAGGGGCGGATTCGAACCCTGACCAGAGGACCTGTGCTCTCTGTGGCGTCCCAGCGCACTCTGGAGCAGGGGCAGCTGAACTCTGCACCTGGCCACACCCACAGCTCCTGCTGCTGCTGAGGGTATCTGCAAGGATC